>PNEQ01037376.1:0-24088 GCA_003012365.1 Medauroidea extradentata
GGCAAGCCTTTGAATACTGGTACGGACCTGAAAAATTCGTGTTTTCTTTTATACAAGGTGTTGTCAAACTGGCTGATTCTTCTCGCCTTCAAACGATCATAAAAGTCAAAGAATCATCACTGTCTAGAGCAGACATTAACTATGATGCGAACAGACAGCATGCCGCAACTCGCATGATGCTCCCTACCGATGAAATAAATCCACAGTCCAAGTGAGTTTGACGTGACTGTTTTAGAAACAAGCTAAAATTCAGAAAAACTGTAAATGCGTGCAATTTTGCAAATCAGGCAATTGACAGTTTACTTGTTTGACACGTCTTGGAGGCCTCTTTGCCACTGATCAAGGAGCAACTAATTGTAGGTGGTATGACTGTGTCGGCGAGCAGCCAGTGATAAGTTTTGTCTGCTTGAATATGTTCCTGGAGCCTATTTACAGGTGAATGAACCTGCGAAATGTTCCACTCGCTGTCAGTTAATTGACCGAACAGTACAGCTCACAATGTGCACGCAATACTGTGATACTGTGACATTTCTCTCGCGTGACAAACCAACATTGCTGTTCATATGAACGTACTTCCTACCTCGTTGAGTAATACACACGATCTACGTGTGATGGTATATATATCTATAAACTATGGATGGCAGTGACATATTCGCCAGTGAATCGAAATCAGAACAGTAAAGCCTACGCAAAAACTACACGGTAGGCGGGTTTCAATTTTATAACCTAAAAAAAAAAAAATACAAAATAAAACAAATGATACAGCAAATAGCTTGAAAGTGAGAAACATGAACTCATTGTTATGTTTTAGGACCGAGTGTGGGGACAATTCCGGCCTTCAGAGTGAGCTCAGTTCATTGTCGTCTTTAGTTGAGATATTTTTGAAGTCAAACCAACGCTGGTTCGAAGATCTTCTTGACTGTAGTCTCAACCAACGGTAGGGTTAACAGCGTACTTAATTTTAAAATGTCACTGTGGACGTTAAAATAAACAATGGTTTGCTATGTTTTAAAATCTGGTTGGAAAGGGATAAACGCGACGAAATACCCTACTGGTTTATTTCTTAAGTAATTAAGTATGATTAATTTAACGTGCGGAGTGTTTTCTACATCATGATTCGTGTCCAGCCAACTTATAATGCGTGTACGCTATGAGAGCTCGCTAGTGTAGCCACTCCTCTATTGTATTTATGTGTATAAAAGGCAAAGCCGGAAGTGTAAACGCCTAAGGTAAATTCAGGTAATATTTTTTTTTTAAATTTATATCACCTAATGGACACAGATAGTGAGTAAATTGCTCCTGGGTATAGGGCTTGTCATTAATGAATAGAAATATACAATACAATATGAATACTAGATACAATCTTGAGACGGTTGAACAATTTTCCAGTACTGAAAAACAATCGTTAAATACATACATCTTGAGTTAATACACACGTGTTATATATACTAACACATAAAATAATTCAGTTTTACAAAAACATATGTTGATATATCGTGCCTGAAATTCTGATTATTCTATCGGCGAAATTTTAGGCAAGTTCGAATTAAGGAGGTTATGCAATTAAAAACTTTAGGCATTTGACTTTACGATAACATTCGATACAATGCTTCTTATGGAGTCATACACAATTGAATCGGCAAAACTTATGTCAAGAAGTCTTGACTACGTTTTCAAAAACTGAAAACCTAAAGCCAAAGTCAAGGTGGTCGTTTGCATAGACTCAATAGATACAGTATGTTTGTTGTTATGCAAATGTTTATTTCTAAGTATCATTCTAACACGCAGTACGAGGGTTTCATGAAATACGAAGAACATGTATCTTAAACGTATTCTGAAAACCTTGTAAAAGTATTATTGAAGTATTCGTCAGGGAACTGTAACTTGCATCAATAGATGAAGTTGATTTTTTTGTTCAAAATATTTTTAAAATATGGTAAATATTTTTATAGTAAAACACTTATTTTAGCATTATTTACGTAATATGCGTTTTGTACCAAATATACGATAATAAATACCACAATTTTTCCGTTAAAAAATTTATTCTAAATTGTTTTTAAATTGCTGTTACTTAAAACTTACATTTTAATTGTAGTGAGGAAATAGTTAAAGTAACGGAAACGTTAAGTCAATCGTATAAAGGTCCGTATCATAAGTTGATACAGTGATGCCAGAACAATAGAACATGCCAGCCCTGATTCAAAAAACATCCACACATCGAACTTTCTAACTCTGATGAGGCAAGCCCTCCGCGCTAGCGTGTTTGAGTATATACAGGAGAAACAACCGCATAATAAGCATACCACACGAATCCTGAGCTAAACTGGAGACGAAAATGTTAGTGGGAAAATTGTTGTACAATGACATTTTACGTGCACAATGTGGCAACACAGGTAAGAAATCTGTTACTACGTCCAAACCCCGATCGTAGAAGAACAGGTCTGGACACTCGCCTATCTGCCAGTGTATTTTGCTTGACCCCCTTGTTGTTTGGCTGTAGTTCGTCAAGTTACCGAGAATGTCGTACTTTTTGGCGCTGTAATCCGGGCGGTCGGACTCAAACTCCACCCACTTTTTTCCATTGTTAAATTTATAAAGTAAATACAGATTGATGGAGCCTTTTCTTAAATTTGTGAACGAAGGAAGTATTTCATTAATTGATAAAAATACGTTTTGATAAATTGTTTATCTTAGTGGGAGGGAAATGGGCGGAATTTGAGTCCAACCACCCTAACTGAAGCGTCAATAAAACACAATATTCTCGGTAACTTGACGAACTACAGCCAAACAACAAGGGGGTCAAGCAAGATACACTGGCAGATAGGCGAGTGTCCAGACCTGTTCTTCTACGGCCGTGGTCCAAACAGATAAATTACAATTTGAACGTTTTTCGCGTCCTGTTTGAACCCATTGTACTATAGGAAAAACACATGCCATCTGTCATTGTTGTAACTGAAGTTCTTCCAAGGTCATTGCCATTCTTTCTGCTGTCAGTTGTTCGTTGTCTGTATGCATTCTTTACTTTAGTTAGCTTCGCTGATCATTTTGTATAAAAATACCGCAGTAGCTTGTAAGGAAATTTAATCACGCTGATTTTGTTGAACGCGCGTAATCAATTTGCTAGATTTTTTTTAATTGGGAGGAAAATATGTTATCAATGTAGACGAGCCATCACTGTAATGAAGTCTATGAACATTTGAAGCAGATATACACGAACCGCAGTGGTGGCGTTGTTAAAACTATAATTACAGTTTGCAAATCTTTTGCAGATTTTTTTATAATTTATATTTCAAGTTTGGTGTCTATCAGCAGTTGTGACATTTTGAAGATTGATTTCTTCGTATCGTAAAGAAGATCGAGAATTCTGAACACAAACTATGCGCTAACGATTGCTGCAAGTACGTGATAATTGTACATTTCTGAAAATGTCTGAGATATTAAAAAATGAACGACAAAGAGTCACGTGCTACAAACGAAACCAAATTTTTTCGCGGGGGGGGGGGGGTATGCTCAATGTAAAGATAAGGCTTAAGGGTGTTCAATTGCGATAAAATCATTATTTTATATTTTTATGAAATAATTTTAGTTTTGTAGACGATACTTGTGAGTACATTTTACTCCTACGAAACAATTTTAGCTCCCATATTTTTCTCATAACGGGGTGTCAAAGTCAAAATTTGCTTGTTACGCTGCCATGCAAATAGTGAAAACTAACTGACCTACGTAAACAAAACCATTCTCTGTGAACTTACATCAATGAGCTATGCAATAAAACATTAAATTTCCCACAACGTAATATTTTGACATAAAAAAAAAATTCCGAAAGTATAGAAAAAGTTTCAAATTCAGAATTTTTTAAAAAATACAATAAGAGTTCGTGGAATTTTTAAAAATGTTTTATTACGTAGCCCATAGTATTTCACTGTGAATTATTTCACGTGTCTAAGTAAATTAGTTTTCACTATTTGCACGGCAGCAGAACATGCAAATTTTGACTTTGACGCACCGTTATGAGAAAACTACGCCAGCTAAAATTGTTTCGTGAGAGGAAACTGCACTCACAAGTATCGTCTACAAAACTAACAATATTTCATAAAAAAAAATAAAATTATGACTTTTTCGCACTTAATCACCCTTAAAGGGGTCGCCTACCTCAGGCTTGAGATGCGTTGCAGTGTGTTTGTAAACAGGTTTTTCATACGAAAATAGTTCACACGTGCCTGTTGTGCCAACATACGAAAAGAAAACGTATTTCAGGCAAGGTCGGTATCCATTGTTAAACGACACCACGCTCAGTAAAACACTATTTCTATGTCCTCTAACATGGCTAAAAACGGCTTTTCAGACCGCCGTACTTCAAAATGTACTAACCGGATGTATGTGAAACTCAGATTGCGACCTGCACTGAACCTAGTATTTCTACCAGTTAAATTATATGGTCACCGCTTAATGTATTTTAGTGAAAACCATTTAGCTGGAACCTTGCACGCTAGTTCAGCGCTTGGATCGTTGAGGTGATGTGACATTTGATGCACGCTTCAAAGTCGACCTTACTGCTCCGTCATTTCTGAGCCTCTAACTCGCAGGTAGGCGGTGCCCACAAAGCTTGACTTCAGTCGCCATATTGAATTATTTAATTACTTGCGCATGTTTGAGCTTTTGCTATCAGTACACAAGGCCTACGTGACAAGTAGACTACGTAAACTCAAGGAAGTGGTTAATAAAACTTGCTTGAATAATTGCGGTACAATTATACGTCAACAGTTTGCACGTAATGTTGGACCAGCATTGTAAGGAACTTTACATAGAATATCGTCTGAAATAAGAAATTCCGTATTTTTCTTCTTATAATCTAAAGCAAAGTTCAAAGAATCCAGTTTCTGGTGTTAAAATAAAAGTAACTGTTTGCGAGGTTATTGTAGATTGAACCAACTGTTGAGATAATCAAGGACAGGAACATAAGAGGCTTATGTACCGGATGTAATCTGCCGTGTTTGATGCGCGGACATGTTCAAACTGTCACACTCGCTTCTTAATCGCGGCGCGCCATATTGCCGTGCTGTCATTTTGTTTTATTCCTTTTACTATGGAACTTCTAGCAACCCTGAAGATTTACTTCTGAAAAGTTTGTAGTAAATTCCAATACATGCTTGTAATGTTGTGTTTTACGAATACGTGCGGTAATTTTGAAGTTGCAGCGGTATAAAAAAAACAGTTTTGAGCGATTTTGGAGGGCCCCAAATTCGTATTTCTAATAAACGTGCTGCATTTTTTAAATTATGGAAGCATGGTTTCAAGTATGAGTTATTTTTGTAGATAAACATGTTGGGAATAAGTTAAGCGATTTCGCATAACAATTAAGAAACTTGTCCCTCTACAACACCGTTCATGAGCAGCCTCTTAAGATGGGATCTTCACTGCCATCTTTGATATTTATGTATATTTGGTTATGATACGACATAGAACATGACCTACTGGAAATTACGTAATGCGACGTTAATGTAATCGTTTCAAAATTCATTTTGTAGAATAACAAAACGGACTTTTTACATAAATAATTTTAAACTTCTGCAGTTTCAGAAGCCAAGTTACTGAAACAACTGTACTATTTACAGAATATTTAAACTGCTCACCACGTCATAAAACACGGTATCCTCGCCAAATGTACAAACATTCCAGGAAAAATAAGTTATTATAAAACAAACAAAAAATCTAATACGGCAGTAGATTTTCCACATTAAGGGATGGTACAACCAAGTCAAATATGGTTTCATTAGGAATTAGCCATTTTCATCAAGTTATCTCAATAGTGAGAAATCAAAAACAATAATACTAAGTTACTTTCTAATAACCACTATTTCAATACTTACAACAAAGTATGTACGTAAGCGCCATTAAAATAAAAGTTTGTATCACTACTAGGATGAGAGGGGAGAGGTAGCTTGGCTTCTACACCTCCTCCCCCGATACTAAATTCGTTCTTGGCTTATATTAAGGGCGTTCAAGAGCAGCGAAGATCGTAATTTAATGTTTGTGTGAAAGAGTGTTAGGTTGGTAGTAGTTACTTGGGAGTACATTTTCCTCTTACAAAAAAATTATCTCAGCAAGTTTTCCTGTAATGGCATTTCAAAGTCAAATTTGCACGTTGTTCGTTCTTAACCACCACGAAAACCAGTGAGTATAATGAAACGAAATAATTCACATGGAAACCACATGTCACAGGCTTACTGGTTGACTTATATGAAAACCCATCACAAAATGGTTTTGTGTTTTAAAAAATGGCTGAAAGTTTCAAAATGAATTCAAGATTTCCATAATTGTACGTTTCTCGAAGCCAATTCACAAAAAAAAAAAAAAAAAAAAAAAAAAAAAAAAAAAAAAAAAAAAAAAAAAAAAAAAAAAAAAAAAAAAAAAAAAAAAAAAAAAAAAAAAAAAAAAAAAAAAAAAAAAAAAAAAAAAAAAAAAAAAAAAAAAAAAAAAAAAAAAGGAATCCTGGACAATAGGTTTTACCAACTTTCTAAGCAGAAATTATCCTCGAGTAACGTATTTCTGAAGAATTATCTTTGACGCCGAAATTTCCTACGATTAATTGCGGAGCAACAAATTGCGCTTAACAAATGCATCATTCTGGTTAAATGTTAGCTCATTAAGTTGGTAAATATCATTATCTAGGGATAGTGTTTTGTAGTTTTTCCATAGTACTGACTTTTAAAACGCGTAGATTTCAATTGCTGTTCCTAGAGATTATGTATCTGGCACAACGCTCTCAAATAATTCAAAACTACCCACGGTCTCCACCAACTATACCAATGAGACATAGATATTCACGCTAACGTAAGCCCTTTTAAAAGTCCATATAAATAAATAAATAAATATATATATATATATATATATTTATATCAGCCAATTTGTTTCCATGTTTACCCCATTTGTTAAATAAACATAGTAGGTAGTATTAGTAAGAAGCACTTTATGTACTGATCAGTAAACATTGCACTCAACATTTGGATATGTATAACAAAGTACATATATAGGCGGTTCACTTTAAAGTGAGCACTACCCAAATCTTAAAATTATCAATAAAATGTATTTATCGGGGCAATAGAAGTTAAGTTTTGAGATTTGTGAAATGTGTACACTAATTTTTAGTTACATGGAAGTTTTCTTAGTTAAAATAGCAAAGATGGTGGCATAATGGCTCACAGAAAATTGTAAGCAGTGTTCAGTTTATCCTGAATAGCCTATACTTACATTTCAGCACTGAAACTGCTGAATTATCGAGACTAGCGTGTTAGTTTTGGAAAGTATAAAACAAGAATCACAACACTGTTGTAGTCAGAGTTCTCGCCTCCTACCAAGGACGGTGATCCAGGGTTCGAGTCATGATGAGATCACTACCGAGTTATATATTTCTCCCGGGCTTGCATTCCGTCACTGCTTCATCTCCACCTCACTTCATCACTAAGAGAAGTCCTCACCTGGTGCATGCGCTATGTTGTGATGTGGCAAGCGTGTAGTTTTACAATAAACTGATCAAACATATTCGCTATATATTTAATGTAAAACATGCTTTAAACTATGTTTGTGTTTTATAATACGATACTTGTTTAACAAACATGGCCTGGGACCCTCAAAACATCCGAAAACTACTTTTCCAGACAGCACTGTTTGGAAAAACTAATGGGATTCGTGAACATGAAAATAGAAGTTTCGTTTAACTTTACGGCGTACTTTTTTCAAATTAAATTAAGTGATCTCTGTTTACAGTCCCTTAACTACTGCAGTGATACAGAATGTCTGAAAATGAATGTACCTTTAAAATATTGTAAACTTATCCCCATTACGTCATAGTTTGCAAGAAGAAGTATGGTAAGTGCCAAACAAACTTGAAGCATTGCACACGTACTCACATTTGGTTAGACATCTGCTGATCCAGTGTTCATCTGCAATAACAAACCAAAAAACGTACATTCAGTTTCGGACACTCTGTACTCTTGACGCATGTATCAGTGTTGCCTCTGGCGGGTAAAATAACCGTTACGTAAGAACTTCTCTTGCATTCACAAAACTCTCGCTCTCTCGCAGCAGAAGAACGCCAGAGCATACATACAATACATACAAAGAATATACACAGCTGATGTGAAGCTGAAAACACACTAAATATCTATGGAGCGAATATCGAAGATTATTGCAGTGTGGAGAGAAAACAGTTTGATACATCGTCACCGAGACAAACAAGAAAGTCAGTTAACTCCAAACCTGAAAAACTGGGTCTTCACATGAACGTTCATAAATTAAAACTACATTACGTGTAGCTAATCTTAGCGGTATAACTTAGCAAACCTTACTTTCTTTGTGAGGGAAGGGCACAATGTCGTTAACTTATACAAGAATCTCGTTTGTCAGGAAGACAGTCAAGTAAATAACTTATCTATAAATGTTTTAAATAATGTGGTATTTTCAGGTGTCGAGCATCGGTCTGGTTTTTCCTCATATTTTAAATTGGAGTAAAAAATACCAATCCCCTCTCAGGGTCAATAATCATCCCCCTACTGCATGTTAGTGAAGTAAAGAAGTTTTGGTCATAGCCAAATATGACAGATCCCAGAGCTGGCAAGGGATGACATGAGGTGAGTACGGAGCAACGCCGGAATGTAAAGGCGGGTAAGCGGGAGATCTCCGATAAAACCCGCCGACCAAAGATATTATCCCTCACGATTACCACATGCGAACCTACTGGACGTTATCTATGTGACTGGTTCTAATCACTGGGCGAAGAGTTTAATTCCCATCGGCATATTCAAAATCTTCCATTTTTGTGAAGACTTTTCTTGATCCTTGGGACAAAACGTTCTAACAAAAAAAAATGGAACTACACTATATGTAAAATCATACAATTTTTTTACATGTGGTTATTAATTTCCCCTTGCTTTTCTAGTTAGTAAACTTCCCAGAGTCAATTACTGATTTTATTATACCGAGGAAATATGTAGTTTTGTTGTGTTGACAACAGGAAATTCTGACTTTTTTGTCAGTCTCAATTTATTTGATTTAACGAGTACTTCCTGCGACCCTGCAACATTTACTCGCAACTCCACACACATCAAGACAATGAAAATGGTTCTGTTCATAATTTATTTGTATATTTCTATTACAACTTGGTATTTAAAGGATCCTCGAACAGCTTCCAGCACTTGCTAGAGGCACATAGGAGAAGGGAGTAAGGAATCGGCCAGGGCATATATTAAGAAACTGTTCTTAAGGGCACCGCCTATCACGAACTTCAAATGAGTTGTAATATACGAGGATATAAGTTTTCAATACGAAAATACTCCACATGTGGCCAGTGAGCCTATGAACGAAAAGAAAACACATTTCGGGACAGAATGTTACCGTTAAGACACAATGCTCATTCAAAACACGGTTTCTAAACCCTGCAACACAGCTAACGTCTACCTTTTTAAGCTGCCGTAATTCAAGATGTACTAACCGGGTATCTGTGAAACTCAGATACAAACGTGCAGTGAACTTTGATACAGGCTTACCAACCATAAAGGTATATGGTCACCGCTTAAGGCCTCACTCTTAAGTTTTGCAGTGGTTTCGAAATATATAATAATTTTTTTAACGCAAATTAATACATACATCATAAATTCTTTCTTACAGTTTTAAGACGTATTTATCATCGTTTGTATAGGAATTTTTCTGTTGCAATACACCAAACGGATTTTTAGAAATTTCCCCTGAAATATCAAATATTTTGCGGTCACAATAAGCTAAAATTAAGCGAAATATTTTTTTTTTTGCTAGCAAACAGTGCATTATTTTTAAAAACGCTCTGACAAAATTGTGCATCGTATGACTGTAAACAGTCTCAATTTTTTTAAAAGCATTTGGTTAAAAAACATTTGAGTTATTTGCAATTGTATGAAATAAATGAAAGACCACGGCCTTGAATTTCCGTAGTTAAAATGGATCGATGGTATAGGCGGTTCGGGATAAAGTGAGCACTCAAAAAAGCTCTGCTAAAGTTCTATTTTCAGCCAATTAGTATCTTTCCGCTCGTAACCGCTAACGACGGGACATTTTTAACCTCTCTGGACACGTCACTTTATGTTTGCGCGTGTAAGATAAATTGTGCAGTCAGTATAAATCGATAGATTTTAACTTTAAAAAGTTTATTCATTGTATACGATACAATTATGCCGATTTCGGTTAGTTTTGTTTCTGTATTGTTGTATTTAAATAGAAAACACACGGAACTGTATTGCACAATTTCGCTGCCAACCATACAAGCAGTAAGGCAACTATATGTAATGTTGAATTACATGCAGTAACGGCTAGTGACATTTTTCAAAGGTTAAATTTTTAGTGCTCACTTTATTCCGAATGACCTATAACCATGCACGCTAGTTCAGCGATTGGATCGTTGTGGCGATGTAGCATTTGATGCGCACTTCAAGTTCGCCCTTATAGCTCCGTCACTTGTGAACCTCGAACTAACACGCAGTTACTCGCAGCACTTAGCTCATTGTTAGGTACACGGATCAAAGTATAGTGTATGCAGTATAACTTTGTCTGATGTTGGACATTTCTCTTCACTTAGAGATCCCTGGACGCTCCTGGGAAATATCTCAAGTGTTGTTTGTAAACAATCTTCTCACAATAGATATGTCACACAGGCGATCCTCTGACCTAGAGACATTACTGTGATGTGCTACTGTGTTCCATATAACTTCAGTAAAATGTGACACCGAACTATTGACAACAACTTTTAATATTTTCTAATATATGTCACAATAAAATAATTTTTTACTTCTGAAATGAAACTGAGACGTTAGTTTCACTATTTTAAATGGAAATTTGGTCTTGCAAAGATATACATGAGGGGTTTAGAATTATTGTGGCGTAAGTCACTTTCAATAAAAGGTGCTTTTTAAATTCATATTAAACGTGTTTTGAAATATATTTCCGTTACTGTTATTAACTTACAATTTTTTTACTCAATTTTCAAAGTAAAATAAAAAAATGTGACGTATTTTATATGTAAAATCAATTAATCGTTTTTTGTAAAAATTAATTTACATGCCTTGACACCACCAACATTCTATATACACACACACGCCACGAACAAGTGCATTTTTTCCGACAGTCCTACTGGCAAAGTTTTATGTGGTCTGCTGTACATCATTGTTTGTTTTCTATGGTTTTATCTGCTCTGGTCATCGTTTCATCTTCCATTCACTCACTGAGCGGATTGCTTCAATGTGACATCTTTACCATCTGCCAAGAAAGTGCACTCGTTTGTAGGCTAGACTATAACGCACTATTAACAGATATGGCATATAAGTAGTTGTCAAATTCAGTGGCGTACGTAAGATTTTATTTCGAGGGGAGGAGGCTGGACCTTGTGCTTGATATCTGATTAATGTTTATAGGAGAACTTCTAGCAACACGAATATGTTGCGTAGAATAAATAATTTATAGCGCTACAATAATCATTAAAACGTTTAAATAAATATTTATGCTTTTCAAAATTCAAATAAATTGATTTTTCTAAATAACACACAAACAACTTGTAGTTCTAAATAAAGTGATAATTAATGCGTGACTACCCCAAACAGTACGATTCAACTTACTCTTACCAATAAATGTTGTAACGTAGTTTCAAAATAAAAGTATTTTGATGGCACCCCGAGTTAAAAGCTGGAGAATGTCTATTTATAGTTGCAAAAATTGTGCTATTCAGCACTTTTTGAACGTAAACGAATAATATACCTACAACAGGTAGAAATTGTAAAATTTTAAAAATATAATTTTGTTTGGTGAACAACTTTCTTCTTCACTTTGAGCACTTTTCATGTATAACTTTTAAATAAAAAAATTGATTATGACTTGAGGGGTGGGGTGGGGGCACAGTCCCTGCAACCCCCCTCCCTCTTTCGTACGCCACTGGGCATTTATGACTGAAGTGTTACGATACAGAGCATATGTGTGGTGTTGTATATACAGCAGAATAGTGAAAGTTGTAGAATAGCACAAAACATTCGGCAACATAAAAGTACTCAGAACGAGAAAATGAACAAAAAAAAAAAACGAAACAACAAACAAGTGAAGCCAGAAATGGCCGTAGTCAACAAACACACAAATAATTTCGAAATAAGATTATAGTCGGAGATTAATGGAAACAAAACAAATTTAAAAGAAAAGAGAGAGAAAAAAAAACGAACAATCAAATAGACAAGGACCGAACGAGGCACCACCACTGCAGAGATATACGTGTTATCGGAATGTTGGTATAGTGCGGGCTGCAGAGGGGCAGTGGAAGGACTGGAGGGGAGATAGGGGGAGGGCAGTGACGACGCTGAAGGACGGCTGGCTGGAGGCTCCAGTGACCTCGGCTCGCCGCCTATATATGACTGGCGGTTATCTGCGCTCACATTGACAACACTGACCGCGCTCTATACGCTCAGACATGAAGACTATCCTGAGGTTCGTCATTGGCGCAGCGCTGCTCGCCGTCGCCGTCTGCAAGTCCTCCTTCCAGCTGCGTGAGTCTCTCTTCTCATTGAGTCAATAAACTTGTTTCAACAGCCACGTAATTTTCTCTGCACTATTTTCCTCCATAGAGTCAGACTTCCATGCGGGGCTCACTACTACCAAATCAAAATTACATTTTTAATCAAATGCTGTCACATTGGTTGCTATCACTACTTTCCCGAATAATATCGTACGTACTTCGTACAAGTCCTTTTAAAATCAATATATGAATTGTCACAAATTACACGGCGGGAAAACTCTTAAAATTCCCAATTTTTAAACACTTGTTTAAGAAGAAGCTAGACGATGTGTCCAGAAGTGAACTTGATATACAACGTTAGAACGAACGAACGAACTGTGCGCCCGTGTGGTAGACAGACCATCTAGCATACGTTACACAGGTTGCATAGCGACAGGCGTTATTAATGAACATATGAGGATACTACAAAATTAATTTCTACGCGAACCGATGACTTAAGAGTCACACACAAAGGCGACATTTTTTGTTTCTCTAAACTTTTCTTTCCTAATCTATAAAAAAAAATTATTCGCTAAAATGCGCGGTTATCATTTTTCGAACAATTACAGTGATGCGTTTGCCGTTTTATTTATGTTAGAGAATGATTTTACAAAATACGAACAATCACTATTAACAACTTCGTTCACATAAACTTTGTACGAAAAATAAAATTGCTTCTTAATATCACGCAATTTCTTATTTACGTAACTGAAATCATTCACAAACTTTCTTGCATGCGTCCCTAAACAACAACTTTAGGCCAAAAGTCATCTTATGTTTTCGGCATATTTTGTCGTCGATATTCGCCTTCAAAAAGGTATCGGTCCTGTATACTCTGTCAGCTACAAGTTGGCATCTCTCCGCTTTACCGAGCGCTTCTAAAGACTATAGGCCCTTTCACTAGATCAAATTTTGCTTAAGGCGGCCGCCTGGTGAAGGGCGTGTTTGCGTGTGTGAGGCGAAAATCGATGAGGCGTTACGGGCGACGTCGGCCAGCACATGTATTGTGATATCGCCTCTATGGCCAGAGTTGTAAACGCGCGCGCAGAGTTCCCGCTGTAGTGATTTTACTGTGGTCTTTTAGCGGTGACCCTGTCATTTTATTGAACGCGTCATTGTAGCAAAGTACAATGTACTTATAGACCTACATTTCGAACAAATCCGTTACACATATCTTGAGAAACAACCGCGTGAAAAGGTCTATTTTGGCCAAGTTTGAGGGCTTTAATGTGTAATATCTTATAAGTCACATTCATAAGTAGTTTGAAGTGTGTTTTCTTATCGTGGCTACGCATTGTGAGCGCAAGTTTACTGGTCGCTGAGACAAAACGTATGTCCGAACACTCTGCACTCATTTCGAGAGCCATTACCATGTTTATATTTTTATATTTGTGCCAGTTGTTTTCCTCTTTTTAGACGCAAAATGCGACTAAAATTTTTTTTCTTACAAAAATGTTTTATCTCGCATATTTTTTTCGTAATGGCTCGTTAAAGCCAAAATTTGCTTGTTTCCGTTTTAAGGACGACACTAAACCCGACTCACTTACCAAACTGAATAAAAAATCACAGTGAATAACGATGTTGTAGGCGACAAGTTCAGCTATGCTAAATCGCTAAATAAAATATTTTCGTACTTTTAATCAAATTATAAATTTTTTTAAATTTTAAATTTAAACATTTTTATTTAAATACAAAAAAAATATTCTTTGTTTTTATGCACATGACATTGTATCTTTAACGTCTTTATCCACTGTTAATTTTTTCAGTTCGGTATGTCCGTTGGTTTAAGTGTAACCTTTAAAACGGAAACATTAAAATTTTGATTTAACAATCTTTTACACGAAAACTATGAGATAAAAGAATTTTACGAGAGCCCCATTTAGTCATATTTTGTGTCTAAAATAAGATAAAAAAAAATTTCTGGTACAAATAAATAATAAAACCATGGCGATGAAAATTGCTGTATACCGCGCCCTTAAGTTCACCCCCAAATTTACTAACTGCCACGTGACGCCATATTGAAGACATATCCGGTATAGATAGACAGTTGAAACTCCTTGGTAAATCACCGCCGCTGAACGGCAGTCGCATTAGTGACAGGTTTGTTATCAGATAAACCTTCTCTCCCCACGAGAGCTGCACGAAAACAGCTGCTGGCCTCGAGACTGTCACAACACAGGTTGTCGCGGCGATGTGACGCCAATTGAACTGTAAACAAACACCGGGCAGCTCGTGCATTCTGGCGAGTGTACTTGTTGTCCCAAGAAAGGTTACACGCTAGGCCACGGCCGTAGAAGAGCAGGTCTGGACACTCGCCTATCTAACAATGTATTTGCTAGACCCCCTTGTTGTTTGGCTGTAGTTCTTCAAGTTACCGAGGATGTTGTACTTTTGGGCGCTGTAATCCGGGCGGTCGGACTCAAACTCAGCCCACGTTTTCCCATTGTTAACATTATAAAGTAAATAAAGATTACTGGAGCCATGATTTAAAACTGTGAGCGAAGGAAGTATTTCATATATTGATAAATAATACGTTTTGATAAATTGTTTATCTTAGTTGGAGGAAAGTAGGCGGAGCTTGAGTCCGACCGCCCTGATTGCAGCGCCAAAAAGTACAACACTCTGGGTAACTTGGTGAACTACAGCCAAACAACAAGGAGGTCAAGTTTCCAGGCGAGTGGTCGTGATACTAGGCAAATAATAGAATTTATTATGGAAGAGTTTTGGAAGGGCTAGTTGCGGTGACGATGGTAATAGCGTTTTCTTTAATGGCGAGAACTTCGGGTTCAAAACTGAACATTGCCGAAGAACCAAGTTCCTCTTACCAACACTATAGTTCAACAAAATGCAATATTGCTCCTTGACTATATAGTATTATTAACCGATCTATACCTTTAGTATAATTAAGCTCAATTCTACTACAGGTTAGGAAGACAATGTGTTTTCTTATGGGAGAGTTTGCTACAGGGAAAACTTCTGCCACTAGTTTCGCTGCTATCGCTATGGGGCCAGAAAAATACGAAACTGTAGTAAAATTAAATTTAAATAGACTTGGGAATGACAGAAGTCATTTAAATTAATTTTAATTAGAAAAGAAACAACTTCGAGTTTTAAATTATCATCTTAATGTAACTTAAAACTCAGGAAAGCTCTGTGATTGGTCAGTTTACCCTCCTTACTGATACCAGCGCTCGAGCGGCAGAAACTCTGTGCCAAACTTTCAACATTGATCTTTCCAACCTATAGTAGAATTAACCCTAGGGTAGTTAACCTTACTTCAAACCAGTGCACTTAATATACTTCAGATTTATGCTGCCAACATAACAACAAGTATCACAGGAGGTTTAATTTTTATATGAACGTAATAGTTTCCACAACCATAAGTACATGAAGAAGACAACAATAAAAATACATCAAACATATAAACAGAATCGAAATTTGTAACACAGTAGAATACCTCATACCACTAGGTTACGTTACGCAGTCTCGCTTTAGTAGTTAATTTGGAGCTGTCCGGTATTATTCTCTATTTTATCTGGCAACGCTGCCGCCCAGCACTCGTGAATTGAGACTCAAGTTGGTAATACAAAAGCCGGTATGCGAGTTGCTATCCAAGCTTGCACTGACACGTAATATTATGTAACTGTAATGTGACAGAATTGTGTGGTAGTTCACTTGGACTACATACAAGCTTGTTAAATCATTCACCCCTCTCCCCTCACCACGGGCTGTACGAGTAATGTTGTACAAGTACAAGCACTGCGAGGCGATTCCCTATCCAAAATGGGATATTATTACTTCTTTTGGCGCTTATGAAAATTTAAGATGGTACTGGAGGTCAGCCAAAATTTCAAGTTTAATTAGTTCTCATTCCGTGTTAAATTTACCCGTGTTCGATACTTCAACAAGTGATGGACTCTCGATCAACTACTAAATCTAGTATTATACTTAAATATAAATAAAATAACGTGTAAAGATGACAGTACGAACGTCGCATTTAACAAAATATTTATCATGTAGAAAATATATAGGAGTTTATTGGATTCCCGTCATCTAAATCCTTGAATAGCATTGCAGGCGTTCATCAAGTCCTGGTAATCCACAAAACATGGTCACATGGGTGAGATAACCTACCCGACTTCAGAGAGGGAATTTTCATTACCACCTTTTGACAACAATAAAAATACCCTAGATTACACACACATTGGTAAGTTATAAGACACACCACCCTCTTTATTTTCTCAAAGTAGAGAATGTTAGTGCTCCACGATTGTGCAAAAGTTTGAGGTCTACTTAAAGTAACATCATTCACATGCTTTTTGTTTAATCTCAAGAAATTTTATTATTTTCAGTTAAAACCATTTAAAATGTCGAATTTTAAGGATGGACGTCTCCCTTGCGAATTAACTGTACGACATATCTCGTATAATGTTTCCTATCCCATTGTGGGTGGGGAATCACCTCACAGCGTTTGTACCCGTAGTTCAGGAGCATCCTGTATATCTAGAGTCAACCTTCAACTTTCAAGCGAATGGAATTACGTGAAATGGAAGCAACATATAACAAGGGCCCGGTAGTTTTCGCGAAAATTTTTTTGCCCCACTTTGTTTCAGTGTATTATGTGCGCACCTGCATCTCTGCTATGTGGTCAGTGATTGGATGCCGTAACATTCAACGTCTGGAGGTTAAATCCACAAATCACAGATGTGTTCTGTCACAGTTATCCATGTACTGATTGACACAGTCAAGTGAATAACGACTCTGCACAAAACAACACTGTCAATAATCACGAAGTTGAACTGCAGGTGTGCACGTAAGACACTGAAACAAAGTGGGGCAAAATATTTTCGCGGAAACTACCGGGCCCTACCTGCAACACATCCCCCCCCCCCCCAATAAACCGTACCGTGCATAAGATTCAAACTCTGTCATAAAAATAATCGCACCAATACTAAAAAAACTGCAGTTTTAAAGATAAATAAGTGCCTGGAATAATAATACTATACAAAGTTAAGCTACACAAAGAGAACATGGATATCAAATATTTCGATTCGACTCCATCCAACCTGTAATATGTTATCGTCACTATGGTGTCATTCCTTCATATTTCGAAGGCTCTGGAATGATTGTTAACATGATATACGCATGAGCAAGATGGCGATATCATTTTTGCCTAGTTTCTATGCTTCATGTAGGGTCGCGTGGCACGTTGTACGCTCTGAAACTATTACGTGATTGGTCAGCTACGAAAGCCGACATGGCTCCTGCACAGACCAATTACTAAGAACTATAAAATCCCAGGCGAGCCATGAGACAAATGTCGTGATGATTACTGTAACAGCTGGTATTGCAGATCTTGTATAAACTACAGCTAGTATGGACCTTTAGCACCGAGTAACATCGGCTTTGACAGTGGCCATTGGCCTATTTAATAATAGTATTTTTGCCCGCAACTTCATTCACCTAGTTTTCAATTTAATCCTATAAAATATTGGTACTCATGATTTTCTGACCGCTTTCAAAGCACAGCCTATTTAAGTCGAGTAAAAGTTGTATAAGTACTCATAATGAAAGAAGTAATTAGTTCAAATATGTGTGTCTATTTGTAATATAAAAAAAATATTTTCTAATAAACCAAAGAAAAATTGAATGGTGTTACGCAGAAAGAGACCATCACACATTTGATGTAGTGTAACATAAACAATTGTTACTAAGAAATGTTTGTTATTTTGTTAATTAATATATTCTCGTTTCCAAGTATACCTCCTCAGTTTGACTTTGGTTGTTTAGCTTCTAAAGTTCTAATGTATAATTATTTAAGAGCTGGTTTTTTGTCTGTTCTATACGTTTGTGGCTTGGATGACTTCTGCATAACACCATTCAATTGTTCACTACATTTTTTTTGGGTAACCCGTTTTGCCCCATGCCCCGTTTTGATCTTAACCTCTTTGCACACAGTGGGCCGCGGTGGCCGAATGGTCAGATCATTTGCCTCCCACCAAGGCGATCCGGGTTTGATTCCCGGCGGGGTCGGTCCCCGGATTATCGCACGTGTGAATCGTGTCGGACGATGTCGCTGGTAGCCGGGTTTTCTCGGGGATCTCCCGTTTACCCTCCCCTCCATTCCGGCGCTGCTCACCTCATGTCACCCCTCACTAGCGCTGAAGGCCTCGATGTTGAGCGCTGACCAAAATCTCTCACTCACTCTTTCAATACAATTTGTTTTTGTCAGAAACATTCGTGGGCATACGCACAAATCGAGAAAATTTCACCGCGATTTCTCGAGCCACTCATTTTTTGTCCGCTGGAGGCAAGAGAAACAAGTCAGCTATACGGGCGAGACTAAGTGAGTACGTCTGTATTAATATCAGCTTTATGTGCAAGTCACAAACCGACACTATAACTTTGTCTGTGGAACGTATGGTGAAAAGTCAAACAAATGCTTGTATTATTTTGTTTTGCATTTTTTAAAGGTCAGAGTGCTTTGTAAAGCTGTTTATAGCCATTTTCGAGGGGTCTCGTTAACACGGGTTTCTAATAGTTGTTCAAAATTTTTAGAAAAACATAAACGTATTTTAAAGTGTGCTTGCTTTTAATAAATAAAAGTATTGTCAGTAAGTTTATCAGTTTATTGTAAACAAGAACACACTTGGCACAAGACCATTCATGAGGCTGGCGAGAAGGTCTCGTAAGGGCACCGCCTACATCGCACTTCACATGTGCTGCAGTCAGGGGCGTCATTTAAGGGGGGGGCAGGGGGGGCATTTAGAATTTTAAGTGTATAAAATTTATTTTTTGTATTTTGTCATTTCAATAATGCTAACTTAAGCACGTAAAACTGATGTTTTATTATTAAAGTTTATAATTTATGCATGTTTAGTTAGTAAAAAATATGCAACAAGGTCACTGTCACCGAATATAAATCTTTTACCCCCCTAGAAAAACCTGAAATGATGCCCCTGGCTGTAGTGTGCTCGTAAATACGCTTCCTACGAAAGTATTCCACATTCACGTAAAGTACAAATAAACAATATATACTTCGGTCAGCGACGGAACCTCATTGTGACACCTGGCTCGTTAACAATACTGTTTCCAAGCCTTCCAACATATCTGAACATTTCCTTTCCAGACTGCCATACTTAAAAATGTACTAACTGGGCGTATGTCAGTGATGTGAGAGATAGTGGTAATGAATGACAATGATGATTACACTGCAGAATACAAGTAGGAAAGTCACTATACCTACAATATATTACCATTTTACTTAATATTTATGTATTAATGAAGTTTTTAAAACCACATAAACTTCACTACCATATAATTTTACTTTAAACTGACTGAAAGGTCACAACATGGTGAAATTAGAAGTTAATTTTGGCGTTAATTTGTGTGTCTCGCTCTCGTACGGGTTACTATTCATGTATGCTGCCTGCATTAGCCAACAGAAATCTGTTCTGAAGCTATCAGATCATTTATCAGTAAATCACCCGGAATTGTGGTTTTGAAAACACAGGTTTTCGTAAGCGATGCTTGAGTGCCATGCCAACAGCGCGAAAGTCATGCTTCGTTGTTGAGGGAAACTTCAGTTTGTGATTCAAGTTTAGTGACAAAAGTTGCGTTTCGTGTGTCATATAAACGGTGAAACTGGAGTTTAGGAACGGCGAGTATCACAGTGATCAATTCATCAATTATAGATAGATCCAGTGTTGTTTGGTGGAAATAATTTTGCAACATTTTTTTTTAAGAGTGAGTGCTAGTCACCATTTTGAATTTTTTTATTTTGTGTCACAACTTTTCTTCTGGGTAAATTTTTGAAATTTTACTCTTACTACGGAATAGAATACATACCGATAAAAGACACCGTAAGAATTTTTTTTGCCGTTACTGTTGTTACAGATCGATTTGCAGTTAGACAATTCGCATACTGCAATTGATCTGCAACAACAGTAACAGAAAATAAAGATTTACGGTGTCTAAAATTCTATCAATATGTATGTATTGTATTTCGTAGTTAGGTTCAAGTAGCAACAATTTACCCAGAAGAAAAGTTGTGACACACAATGCAAAAGTTCAAGATGGCGACTTTTACTCACTCTTAAATGTCTTACGTGTACATCTGCTGCTTCATGGTTATTGGCAGAGTGTATTTGCGCGGAGGGCGTCACTTACATGACTGAGCCAATCAGATCAAGGTTACAGCAACACCACACGTCTGTGATATGCTGGTAGAATTCCGAGACGTTGAGAGATAAAAACAGCCAATCACTGACCATGTAGCAGACCTGCAGGTGTGCACGTAAGGCATTGAAACAAGTTGTTGCAGAATTATTTTCACGAAAAATCATAGGCTTTAACTATAAAACGATATTGTTTTAACATGAACGATATACACAGGATAATATCACCTTCGTTATTTGTAATTGACATTCATTCACCTATAGGTACTGCACACAAATACGATAATTACTTGAGTTTTAACGAAGGTTGGTAAATATTATTTGAATTTGTTAATGTCGAATTTAAAATAACTAATTTTATTTTATTTCTTGATTGTTCTTATGTTTCCGTTCTCACTCGCTAGTAGAAGAAGTTTTACACATACTTTTTTAAGATGGACTAACTTATGTTTTCTATCGACCATTTCACTTTGACAAAACACAAGTTACCGAAACTGCAGTGCCGCATTGTGGTGTAAAATCTTTGCCCAAATCTTGGATTACAAAGTTGGGTTTGCCAAACTAAAATTTAGTGCGAGGGTATGAACGTACAACGATGTGTTGCTGTGATGTATCGAAGAACATGATAGGAAGTATCGCTAACAAGCCGTGTGTGAAGCTAGGCACGTATATGGATAGCTGAAGGTGACAGTACGTGCCGGAAGACAATATTCGTACGATAATAAAGCTGACCGGGCAACTCAATGCTACCACGTGGAAGGTCAACGTGCCCAACAAACCTCTGAGCTTGAACTTCATTAGAAAGAGAGAGAGAGAGATAGAGAGAGAGAGAGAGACAGAGAGAGAGATTTCCCTCCACGAGCCATTGTTCAGCTGGTTCAAATACGATGAAAACAGTGGCGTAACAACTGGGGAGGCAGGGTATACATTGCTTCCCCCCCTTAAATGTTCGAAAGGGCGCCGAAAACAATAGTGACTGGCCGCCCAAATGTTGTGTAATTTTATTTTTGAGGAAATGTCTGTGTAAAGTAGGCCTGCTGGTCAAATATTGTCGTGTATATCTTTTGTTCTAGATTTTGTAAAATGAAATAAAAATTTTTAAAGCCATTTCAAATTCCTGACTTAAAAAAAGGGAGGGGCGCCAAAATTTCTACCCTTCTATTAATTGGAGAGTTTGTTTCGTCGCTGGATGAAAACATGGTGTTAAATTTGAGCAAGTAGCCGACCTTGCGACAAAATAATTACGAAACACATATCTGGAGACGTATATAGGGACTTGAAGACTTCGCGTATTAAATTCCTGTTACGGCTAGAATCCATAGTACTATGCATACTCAAGGCTCGTCTATTCGTTCATTGTCTGTTGTTCCACTGAGTAGCAGCTAGTGGACTAATAATCGGGGCTTGAGTATGCACAGTACAATGGATTCTTGCCTGCAGGACATTGAATTCGCGAAACTGCCCAGTCCCCAGACGTATACTTCGCGTTATTATTTGGCGACAAGCTATAATTCAGTAGAACTATACTCACCTGAACACACCCCGTGACGTCACCGGCCCCGGGCCGTCTACCTCTGAGTACCCACATCACTGGACAAAGTCTGTATCATTGGTTGAAAAACGATCATGCATGCATTTTTTTCGAGTCAAATACTCTTACAGTTGCATGGAACCAGTCATCCCATATGTACAGACAGGATAAATTCGCAGGTTCACTGACCTGTAGGCTAGCGTGCAAGAATATATGTGAACTGAAGAAGACAGAAGATGCTCATTAGTTGCTTGTTGTTAAAGTGCTATATGTCTGTATTAACTACATTTTTATTATTGGCTCAGAGACTTCCAGCAGGTGTCAAATAAGTCAAGAGCCAATTGCGAAAGTGGCACGAACTTAACAGTTGTTGGATTGTGCCTGAAAGAAAATGCGAATTTTTCAGATTCTTTTAACTGACTAGTAGAAACTAATTGTATTAGATCATAATTTCCTGTACTATTATTGTTTTAAATAGTGTCTTCATTACTTTCTTGGAATTGTGGAATAATGAACATTTTGTTCAAGAGTTTAACATCTTTTGAATCTGCAATTTTCTTTTGATTTGGTATCCAGATTCTGTAAGCCTTCGATTTTTCAGAGTAGCCAACAAAATCCCTCCATTTGAATTTGGGTAAAACTTCTTTCTTGGAGGGTTTCTGTTCAACACAAACTCCTTAGAACCAAATACGAGCAGGTGTCGAACTGATGGAGTTATATCTACTCATAGTTGAAATGGAGTCTTGTGTTTAATTGATCTGCAAGGAGAACGGTTAATCAAATAATTCGCAGTGCTTACAGCCTCAGCCCAAAAAGATTCAGGAATATTTGTTTCAATGAGAGGACATCTAGCCTTTTTGATCAGTGTTCTATTCTTTCTTTCTGACACAGGATTTTGTTGAGATGTGTAGATAGCCGATAATCCCTTACGTATTCCAGAGCTTTTCAAATATTTGTCAAATTCTTGGTTACAGTATTCAGATACTTCATTGTCTGTCTGAAGGTATTTTATTTTCTTTCCAGTTGACCTCTCTACTTAATTTTCTTCCAGAACTTCTATTTTCTTTGTAATAAAATTTATGCGACAGTATCGGGTAAAAGTCGTCAGTGAATGAGACAAAGTACCTTGAACCTCCATGTGATGGTGTTTTTACAGGTCCAAATTCATCAGAATGAATTATTTCGAGTAATTCCGAATTTCGCAGTTATTCTCTGATTTGAAAAGGAATTCTTGACATTTTTCCTTTGATACATACTTCACAGTCTTCTAAAATTTGAGATGTGTTGAGAATCAACCCATTTAGTATCCCCTTTTTGCTTGCTAATTTCATGTTTGCTTCGTTCATATATTCTAGTTTTTACGCCATATTTTAATGTCATTATTTAAGCAAAACATAGCTCTTTCGTTTTCTGCTGGTGTTATACAATAAACGACATTTAATATTTTTACTTCCAGTACAGTTTTTCCTAAAGGAGACAAAATTTGAGCATATTTTTTTCTGTGAAGTACACTATATCCCTTGTCAGTAATTTTCCCTACTGACATAAAATTCATTGAAAGGTTTGGAACATGAAGTGTGTTCTTCAGAAGTGCTGTACCTCTAGAATGATCAATCTTTGCTTCACCGATTCCTTCAATGGATGTTGTGTGGTCTTTGGAAGCAAGTTTCAGTTTCTTTTCTCCATGAACTTGTACAATTTTTACAAAATTTGTCTTTTGTGAATACATGTGACTAGTGGAAGTACCGCTCACATCATGTGAGACGTACTCCCACTAATCCAAACACCAGGATGATGAGTTCAGGTTTATGTCTTCGGGAA
>PNEQ01037376.1:24188-61207 GCA_003012365.1 Medauroidea extradentata
AATTTGACTATGAGTGATATTTATAGACTTCAAATACAGTGCACCTTCATTAGAAAAGCTGGTATCATATGACCTGCGTGGTACATACTCTTCGATAATTTTTACCTTCAAATTATCAAGTGTAGGTAAATTGTCACAACTTTCTATAGCTACACGATAGTTTTCAAAGCTCGAAGGGAGACTATGAAGTAGTATGATACTGAGTAGATCATTATGAATTTCTATGCCCATATAAGAAAGTTTGTCCATTATATCATAAAAATTATTTAGATGATTTCGTATGTCATAATTTTCTTTCATTTTATGAAGAATCAAGGATTTAAGTAAGGACGCTATGCGAGCAGGTCCTTTACTTTCGTAGATACCTTTTAACGTATTCCAAACTTCGAAACCAAGCATTACAGTTCTTTACTTGTTTCAGTTCTGATGACGATATGATTAGAAACAAATCCGACCTAGCACCGAAATCAGCTTCTTCCCACGATATTTTTTTTCTTTTTCCGTAGCAGGTTTGGTGATATTTCCACAAACATATCCCCATAAACCATTTATAATTAATACAGCCTGTGCTTGTACCTTCCAAGTATCATAATTTTCTCTTTTTAAAGGTTCTTTTTGAAAGTTTGTACGAGCATTATTCATTTTTGCACGAAAGATTATGTTTACTTACTGTTTTACTTTAATAATATTTTCGTTTTATTGAGTCTTCATTTGCTGTCTTCTTGTTAAAAGAGCTGGTACTGCACCCATAACCTGTTGGAAATTATTCTACATTTTATACTTTAAATATTAAATTATCTCGAAATCTGAATACTTTCTTTCCTTGCATTGTATTCAGCACACAAGAGATCCAACGAGCTTGTTATTTTTTTATATAGACAATAAAACTAAGTGAGTAAGTTCATATCACATTTAAGAGTAGTGCAGACTGTATGCACTAATTACTTACCCTTTCCTTATACTGCGCTGTTTTTTTATATTTAATGAAACTGTTCTCTTAAGCTAAAGGCGTTACGACTTTTCACCAAAGAGTATTTCCTACTTGGTTTTTATATCTGGTTCACTTGGCACAGTCCTTATGGGTTGCTCATGTAGAGAGAGAGAGAGAGAGAGAGAGACAGAGAGAAGGTGTGGAGAGCGTGTGCCAATGAATGTATGTGTGTTACAGCTGATTACATGGAGCCATGCAGACTGAGCGACACGGCGTGTCTCAAGACAACATTGCAGGAGATCATTCCTCGCTTCAGCAAGGGTGAGTTCAAGTCATTCAAGTTGCCTTAACTAACTGTCCCTCTGCAGTTCAATGTTTCAGCTACTGATGAAGTTTATGTTAATATTTGTCGCTTAGTGTGATTTAAAAATTGGTGTAATCGTGTTGCTGGGTTGTTGACAGCGGGAGATTGGCGACATTGAACGAGACATTACTCACTGACACGGTCTATGAAGGTTGAGGTCTTGACACTGAGGAATAAAATGTGACTCCCTTCTTGTCGCCGAGCGCTAGTAGTAATTTAGTGGAAGATTTGTCTATTGGAACACATTTTTTTACAACAATAAAATTTAATTTTTCAATCTTTTACTTGTAGATGCACATTGCAACGATTCTAAAATATTGAAGGACACGAAATATAGTTTTTGTTCGAATGTGTTCACTAAAATAATAATACACAATATATTTCTTCAGACTACTTTTATAAACAGTTCCACACATGCCAATGCATTTATGGACATGGAACATGTATATACTATATCAGCTTACCTTATTAACCTTATTTTATGTAAATAATTGCAAAGATGTTAAAACGCGAGATGTAAACAAGACAAATCTTCCACCAAATGACTACTAGCGCTCGGTGACATGAAGGGGTCACTTTCTCTTGCTGGAGAGCATACACAGTGTCAAGACCTCTACCTCTTAGACCGTGCTCACTGACTAGTTCTCAAATGTTTCTGCTGTGTGTGTGATAATAGACGCCCTAAAGTAATATTCGCTGGGCTAAGTCACAGAATATTTAGGCATACAGAAGCGAAATAGTCGGTATGACGGCAAACTCTGTGACACGCCAGCAACATGGCGGAGACGCCTACCGTCAAGCCGGCAGCCAGGCCAATAGGAAACCTGTAGTAACGTGCAGGAGCCAAACATACACGGGGTTGTTATCAACAACCTCGGACAGCCAATAAGTGACGATGTTTGCCCGAGAAGCAAAGTTGCAGATGAGCACGTACGGTACCGAAACAACTTGGTATTTCTTTTTACCAAAGTCACCGGCTCTATTAATACACACACACTGCAGTGTGATTTTATTGTAAATTTCAACTTTAGAACACGGCTTTATGGAGATATGTGACTAGGTAGCGCGGGAATTAATGAGTTTTTCGTGCAGGTACGTTATTGGTTCACTACTAGCTTCATAAATAACCACCCAATAGTTCGTAAATATAAACGCTATTATAACATAATAACAACTCTACTTCAGAGTTGACGTTTCGGTCGACACTGCATGTCTTCCAACAGAAAGGTTATAGTTTTGCTACTGTCAACTGTCAAGTTGTAAACTCCAGTATCGACGGAAACGTCGGAGTGCTTTCAGACAATGAGGCGGCTAAGCACACAAATCAAGAACATTGCTTCAACGGCCTCGGTAGCCTGCGCATAGAACGTTAGTTTCATTCAAATACAATGTTTTCCAGTCGGTAGATGACCGCGATGGTCGAGGGGTCAGACCTCTGGCCTGCCACCTAGGCGAGCCAGGTTCGATACCCGGTGGTTTCCCCTGCCTCTCTCATTCCGTCGCTGCTCCACACTCACCTCAGCTATACCTCGGGTCGGAGGGCGACAGACATGTCTCGCTAGTCCAGCAGCAGGCCCAACCTTCACTCCGGCCTTCTCTCATACACACTGTGACCCAGCCAGAAGGCGGGAACAAGTGGCGGATTTTCATTTCCAGATACCATTTGACATGTAGCATGCAAATACATAACAGTTCATCTATAGGCGTATGTTTTACTGCGCATAGAGAGAATAGTAATTTTCTATGTTCCTTGCTTATAATAAAATATCGATTTACAACCCAGTATGTATTGTTCCCACAAAAGCTTGTTTCGTAGAAGCAGCAAAAACATCGTTTTCTATATAACTTGTTGTTACTTATACGAAACATATTTATTAAGGAACAATCCAAATATTATAAACAACAAAACTGGATTGAGATGTACCTATTTATGTTTTCCTTAGGGTGACTGATCAGGGGAGGAGCCCTAAGATAGGAGGGGGAAAGGGAGTGTCCCAGGGGAGATGACTTACTACTGGGAGCCTGAAAGTCTGCGCTTGCAACTCGGAAATACATGGAATGATGCCCTACAATGGAAAAGCTGCGGAATAAGGAGGGGGGATGAGGGAGACGGGAGATGCTTGAGAAAACCCGCCCACCAGCAACATTGTCCGGTACAACACTCACATTAAAAAACCCAGGGACTGGCCTCGCCTGGAAACAAACCTGGGTCGCTTTGGTGCTGTGACCCTATTGATTACAAGTTGTCTTGTGAATTTTTTAAAAACTGAACTGAAACTTTAGCACAAATGGAAAATACAAAATACTTACTGATGTTATTTAAGTTATGTGACGTATTTCCTCATTTTCTGATTATATAACGCTTACACCTCGGGGTCGTAGATACAAAACTAAAATACAAACATATAGATATGTATCTACCAAATAGGAGCATGATCCCTCCTCTACCTAGTGTCTGCACTCTTGGGCTGAGAGTGATTGGCGTGGCTTGGAGCGGACGACACGCCGGTGTGTGTATGTTATGTATGTATGTATGTATGTGTGTGTATGTTATGTATGTATGTGTGTGCATGTTATGTATGTATGTGTGTGTATGTTATGTATGTGTGATGCAGGAGCTCCAGAGTTTGATCTGCCAGCGCTGGACCCTATGCGCGTACGAGAACTGCAGGTCGACTACGAGATGGGAGACAACATCAAGGGTCACATTGTTATCTCTGACTCTGACACGTATGGCCTATCCAAGCTGCGTGTCGCTGATGTCAGGTGAGTTCTGTGCTATATAGTATAGTGGATAGGCTGCTAGACTCCCACGACACTACTACCTCCATACAGTCGCATGTAGAGACGTAGGGCACTTTTCAAGTTGTTTCCCTACGGTTTTAAAAATGCCATCCGCCAATTAAAAACCTGCTTACCTCGCTCCAGATAAGTGATAAAAATCACTTCTTCACGTTGTTGTTGTAGTTAAGAAAATATCAACCGTAATCGTAAAACAAAATCATAGAAACATGCATTGAACTTTACAACGTACTTTCCACAAATAAAATAACCGGTTTATTGCTTGAAGTCGCGTTGAAAAAGTACTACACTTTTCTACTAAAACACTGCAACGCAACGCTAGTTTCGTCTTTCGCGCCTAGAGGCGATGAGGTGTTCGAATGAGAGTGAGAGATTTTGGTCAGCACGGGGTGACAATGGAGCAGTACCAGAACGAAAGGGCGGGGGAAACGGGAGATCCCCGAGAAAACCCGCCGATCAACGGCGTCTTCCTGCAAGATTCCCACATGCGAAAAACCGGGGACTGACCCCACCGGGAATTGAACCCGGATCGCCTTGGTGGGAGGCGAATGGTCTGACCACTCGGCCACCGCGGCCCCGTGGGATGTTCGACGGTCGTGTTAGATTCGACTTATCACCTTCCCTGTTTACATGTCTCAGACGTAAAATAAAAAAACTAAGGTCCTAAGCGCTGACTCTTCTCGTCAGTTACCTTACTGTTCATCTGACTGCAGTGAAACCTTGGTGAGTTGTGTGTGTGCCCGCGAATGTTTCTGACTAGAATATTTATATATAAATGGCAAGGGAGGCATGGCAAGAGGTAGAATGTTTATCCAAAAAAATGTACTTTTTTATATTTCTAAAACGGTTACTAACAACCCTGGACAACGTTTTGTACCATGTGAAATCTACAAAAAATTCAAATCAGGCGAACGAAGTTGCGGAAAACAGTAAGTATTTTATAAAACAGTACACCGATAAACTTGTCAGAGACAAGCACTAAATATTTGTTTAAGTAGTGTCATAGTAGGCCTACTTTGATGTCCTTATTCACTAAACTTAAGGAACCAGTGGCTGGAACATCATCAATGTTTGCAGACGTGGTTGATTTCATAAGTGTTTACCTAACCGATAGTCAGTAGACCCAGCTAATTATATCATACCTATGTTGTGCGTGGATCAATGCAAATGACATGCAATGGAATGAAGTTACATATTTAAGGCCGCAGTTAAACTGCGTACTGAACATATAAGTGTAACTTTTTAAAGTAGACACGTTAAACGTGTTCAGTTGCTTGGATTCCAAGAAAACTCAATTATAGTAGTTAAATGACGGAATATTTTTTTTGTTGGCAATTGAAAATAATGTTTACATCTGTTGTACACTATTTGATTACGCTAGGGAAGGATTTTAATGTTGTTTATGTTTTCGGGTAGTGGCAAAGTTATGTCTAATGAACAACGTGTTCACTTTCTTCATGGGTACACAAATTCCTGCCGTCAGCTATCTTATTGCAACGGTTTATCGACGTTTAACAAGCCAATCAAAGCAAAGCACAGGAACGAGGCCGCGGTGGCAGAATGATCAGACCATTCTCCTCCCACAAAGGTGATCTAGGTTCAATTCCCGAAGGGGCCAGTCCCCGGATTTTTGGCATGTGAGAATTGTGCTGAATGATGCCATTTGTCACCGGGTTTTCTCAGGGATTTCCCACTTCCCCCGACCCTTCATTCTGGTGCTACTCCATACTCACCTCATGTCACCCCGATGTTAAGCGCTCACCAAACTCTCTCACTCACTCACTCATTCAAAGTACAGGATAAATGTTGTTGAGATATTGCGCAAGCCGTTAAATTGGAATGGAAACATTCCTTTAGCATGCTTTAAGCGATTAAGAGGGAGTGATGAGCAAGTTTATGGTATTTTCAGTTTTTGAGCCGTAACATTTATTCAAATTGTATTATCAAAATTTTCTCTTCGACAAAGCATAGGATAGATTCTGGTAAACTGCTCGATTGAAATAATAATGGAATATTTCATTAGTTTGTAACGCAAAATCATTGCAAGAGAATTATAGGTTAACTTTCAAGAATTCCCTTGCAATGATTCTGTATGACAAATAAATGAAATATTCCATTATTATTTATATCAAGCAGTTTGTCAAGAATAGAGCCTATGCTTTGTCAAAGAGAAGATTTTGATAATACACTTTGAAATAAGTGTTATGTCTCAAAAACTGAAAATACAATAAAATTGTGTAACACTCCCCTTTAAGGCCAAGATGTTCAGTGCTGACGAAAATGTCATCAATTCATTTAAGTGTACTATATAGTTGAGAGTGTCGTGTAACCGCAGTTTGACGATGCCGAAACAAATGAACAGCAAAACATTTGTGATGTCATTCTTGGCTTGTTTGTGAGAGTTTTTCACGATGATGTAGAAGTTATTTTGTAGTAGTAGAACTCTACGGGCAGTTAATCAGTTCTAGCTCCAGGGCCCTGATACATGCTGTTCTCACAGATGTAACCCAACGCAGCGCAGGTGCAAAGTATAGTTGAAACTGAGCACACCCCACGTTGTATTTGTGTCGAAGTGTTTGACACGTGCATATTTACAACAATTTGTCACACTTCACATGGCTGCTTGCACGTCTGTGTGGACTCAATATCACTGCAGCGCAACCAGATGCAAGGCAGGTGCAAATATTGCGTAGTAACCATAAAAAGCGACATTTAATCAGCCCCCGGGTCCGTGCTGGTTATATACGCGGTCCAAGGTAGACTACTCCCCCCCCCCCTACTTCCCGGTCCTAGTTGTGTGAAGTAGCACCAGACACGAGCCAGGCAAGTCGCGAGGTCTCCTGGCACAGCCAAGTGTGCCGAGCTGGCTTTGGCATGAGATCATACATTGTGATTCACTAGCAGTTACCATAAGACCACTATTAATGTAGTTACCTCACTTCTGTCAAAATACCGACAACATTCCTGGTTGGTTGGCGGTACTATCATGATTGTTCTTCTAACAGTCTGCATCACCTTCCTCTGCACATGCCTCTTCAACACAGCTTCCGTATCGTCTACCATGGGCCACCTACCTCGCAGATTCTCCGTGATCATGCCACGTGATTCATCTGACAGTTTTCTGAAAGCGCCCGTCTCATACTTGTAATCAGATGACGTAACCTCCCACCAATCTTACCAGTCTTGCTTATAGACGTACGGTCACCGAAGGGCAAAAGAAGAAGAAGAATCTACTGGAGAGGTAGGTTGGCCAACAGACGTACAACTTCTGCCGCCTCGCAAACATGGCGGATCGACCGCGCTTCACACAACAATATATATTCCACTAAAGAGCACACTTTTATGGTATTTAGTCACTTCACAAAATGAATTTTCCACTTTTTTTTTAAAACCAACACTTTATTAACGACTTTCATAATTGTTGGGCGGAGGCACATAAAACACTCGGGCGTGATTACAAATTACGGGTAAACGAACGACATTTAGCTACAGTTTATCAGCGTGTTATTAAGTGTGAAGACATAATTGATAGGGAGCTGAAGAATTAAAGTTTTATTTTGGCCACAAACTAGATTTGATACATCTTTATGTTCGTGCCACTTCCGCAATTGGTCTTGAGCTCGCTAAGCCAATCATAAAGAAGCAACTAAAGGCCGGCCCAATCACGTGGTGTCACTGTCTCATAGAGCAGCCAATGAGCAGATATTACATGCTTGAATACACATATATCCATGGACGCTAACCTTCAGGTCAGTGGACGTGATAATGTTTCCTGTCTCTAGTAATTGATGAGCGATTAAAGTCGATCGCTGTCGCTGTTCACCATTACTCTTCCATCACAACAGTGTGTTATAAATGTGTTGGTAACCACGTGTCCGGAAATCCAATTAGTTATACACTAGCAGTAATATTATTGGTGAGCGAGATTCTTCATGCAAACCACAAAGTAAGAGACGATTGAACATGTACTGAATTTTAGTTTATACATTTCTCTCTCCCAACATCTGGAAACGACTGTAATCGTGTTACACGAAGGAAACTACTGAAGGATGCCTCTCCTAACCAAGATCGTCCGTGTTAGAGCCGAACAGGGTGAAGTGAGGCGACGAGACGACACAACATCCATACCTAAACTAGGTTTCGAACCCGGGACATCTTGTATCGTATACCTACCTGCCTTACCGACTACGCTACGTAAGCCTGCTATAAGACTTGAAGTTGGCGATGTCTCATTATTTCCAGACTATTTTCCATCAACGAAGTTTATAAACATATCTTTGCTGGTGTGCACCGGCCTATTGGAAGCAGTGTGGAGACATAAGATGGGGCCTACGATGGCCTTGTGCAACATACTTTACCCACTGTATTTCAGCATAAACATAGTAATCATATATTATAAACTTACAATTAATTTTTTAATTCGGAACATGGCATATAATACAGCAATAAACTGGTCTGGTCATAGCGTCTGGGGTCGTGGTTGGCATAGTGACCAGAACACTAGCTCTTTTATCAATAGGGTCCGGGTTCGATTCCTAGCGGTGTCGACTCTCGATTTGTAGTTTTTTTTATGAAACGTGGGGGCATGTTTTCCCGCGGTATTCCTGCTTCCTCCCGTACTTTGCATTCCATCAGTTCTTCATTGTAGAGCGTCATTACTGGTTCAGCAGACATCTACGAACACCTGGTCAGAAGTCAGGTTAGTTCTACCACAGGTTAAAGAGAAAATCTGTTTTCTTCTGGGAGAGTTTAGTTTGGCGCTGGGAAAATTTCTGCCGCTAATTTCGCTGCAACCACTAAGGGACCAGAAAGATACGAAATTTTAGTAAAATTAAATTTAAATAGACTTGTTCACTTTATTTTAAAGGGAAAATAAACCAATTTCAAGTTTTAAATTATCAACTTAAAATTCAGGAAAGCTCTGTGATTAGTTAGTTTTCACATGTAACCGACACCAGCGCTCAAGCGGCAAAACATTTCCCTGTAACAAACTTTTAACATTGACCTTTCCAACCTGGAGTTAACCTTGTGAGAAGTGCGTTGCCCTGCTCCAGAAGTAATGGTAATGTTGGTACTAGCATCTCACGGTATTTGCATTTCCTCTTACCCCTCTTCTACAAAGACGTCTGCGAGTAAGAAAGACCACCTAAATAAGACAAGTTATCTCTTACGGCTGTTACACAATTCTAAACTGTAGCATTTGACTTTAATAACTGACTTTAAGGTAGCGTCCAGAACTTGACTTCTAATGCAGTTGTACACAATGGAGCCGCCAAAGTTTAAGTCAAGCAGTTTTGATTTTTCGTTCTCGATAAACCGAAAACCTAAAGTCAAAGTCGAAATGGCCATTTGCAAAAGACCAGCACATAAGTTTGTTATTTTAAAATGTGTTCGTTTATTATGCTTTACTGGCATATTATGAAAAGGAAACATGTTTGATTTAAGACCACGCTCTTTAATTTTTACTTTTTTTTTACCGATATTAATTTTTCACTCCTAAACGAAAGCAGATATCAAAAATCCATCTGCAGTTTAGTTTAAAATCGTTACCTCCATGTTGGCTGATTTTTTCCACAGTAAATACTATAGTTTTAGTTTTTTATGTAATTAACTAAATTATGGTTAGTTGACTTCTTAGTTGAAACCGTATAGTTTCTTGCTTTGAAAAAATTTGCTATCATGGAAGAAACATTTAAAACAAAACCGCCAGACACATTTCCGATATCTGCTCTCGTTTAACTTAAAAAAAAAAAAAAAAATTACTGTCGCAAAACAGTGTAAATTAAAGAGCATGGCCTTAAAAGTGTTCCGAAAACTGTATAAAACCGTTCATGGCGTATTCATAAGTGAAGTGTGGGTGTCGTTAATACATGGCTTGGTTTTATCTGTTTAATATTTTAAAGTATAATTAGTAGTTTTATAGTAAATATGCAATAATGTGTTACATACTATTTCAGTTTACTAAGAGAACTTCTAAGTTGTTTTTTCAACTGTCGTTACTCTAAATTTACGTACGTATTTTGTATTGACGAAGTACTCAAAGTAACACAAACGTAAAGTTTACATCTCGTCCGCGCTGAATGTTTTGAAAAACTCGAGTGATCACAGTACTAGGGCGCATGTTCAGGGGACATAGGCTTGCCAGTTCTCTTGCAAGTGTGGCGTGCTGCCTACCCTCTAGGAACTAACCCGTATTATATACGCAGAAACACGACAGACGCGCCATGGACACTTACCTGCCTTCTTATTACAACCACAATTGAGACGTGACCTTGGGTGCACGGACGTTGATAAGGAAATGTACTAACTGCAGATATATGTACATTTTAAAGGTATTATCCCTTATGCTGTGGAGCTGAGGTTGGCGCAGTGGATAGAGCGCTCGCCTCCCACCAAGGGGATCCGGGCTCGACTCATGGCGGGGTCCGTCCCTGGATTTTCACACGTGGAAGTCGTGCCGATAGTCGGCGGGTTTTCTCGGGAATCTTCTGCTTCTACGGTCCCTTCATTCCGGCGCTGCTCCATACTCACCTCATGTCACTCTTCACCAGCGCTAATGGCCTCGATGTTGAGCGCTGACTAGATTATCTTCACTTTATAATGCTGTGATTGTAATTATTTGGCGTCAATTATTGTGACGTCACCTCGATGTAAAATACGAAGTAGTTACACTACGTAGGTTTTGGTTTTCTCAGTAGACGGAATTTCTGAATGTAGCGGGTGCCAGATTATAATCCTATACGAAGAGTGAATTTCCATTTTGAATGTTAGTTATAATTGTCTTAGTTTAAAACAACCAGCTGGCTGGAAAGTTCAAAGGGGCCCGCTTACATACTGTAGTTGAGGATTGTTGATGTATTGGGTTGGAAATATGCGTGGTTTTGTGCGAAACTATTTGGTCCGTAAGTTGTCCCTATTCACAATTCATCTAAAAGAAACACATTCCAGAGGAGGGTTGCTACATATTTAAAAAATGTATTAGAACTAACTTCATTATCGTGTTTTATTAAATATATTTCTATTTTTTAAATTCGGAAATTCATAATATTTCACCAATGTTGATTACGCAATTAGTAGAGTATTATTTTTAATTATGAATATATTTTCTCCTTTCCATAGTCATTACGTAACGCGTATGTAAACACTGGCCACTAATACCAAAGGCTTTAGTATTTTGTTAAAGTACGTCAACAGTTTTCTTAAGTTAGGCTATTGGAATGAAAATATTAAACAATGTAACATTCAATACGTGGAGTGAGACCCTACCTTAACATAACCTAAAACTATTGTTTCGCATATGCAAGCAGTAAACTTAGTAGCCATTTTGTTAGGAAACTACCCAGAGTCCTACAACGAACTTTGTCGCAGAGTATCCAACAATAAAATTAAAGTCTCCGCCCGCTTGTAATGCAGTAGTTCCATCATTACGAATGAAATACTAAGAATCAGTTAAGCGACTTGCGCTCAACAGCAGTGGGGCAATATTAGTGAGGGCCACTGCAGCTTCTTCGCTCGTGAGTCTTAAATGTTCAAATTAGAGTCAGGTAGGCGGCGCTCTTAAACTGGGAACATATGTTTATTGGTTAATTTTCTGTCACGCTCATAGAACACAGCGAGTTACAGAACAAAGTGGACAGATTCACACGTGTTAACCCTCTCCACATTTATGAGCAGTACTTACTAACTTGTAGCCAAGGTCTTGTGTTAAGACTAAATGTCAAAGTTAATTAAACCTCAACATACCATTGCAAACTTAAATATTTCAAACTTAACGTATTCTACGTAATAAGCCTTAAAATATATATTGCGATATAAATAAATTATGTGTGTATATAAACCACTTTTTTTTGTTTGATGAATATGTTAATATTACATTTGAAATAGTAAGTTTTAAAATTTAAATTATTGGCTAAGTTTCTCATGCGGCCATATCTTACAGAAACGTCGTGTAGATAACTTTACGTTTGAAATAGTAATAATCAAAATTGTTACATTCACATGAAATAATAAATTACTCAGTTAGACTACGTGTCTGCAGGTTTGGCAGCCCTGAGTCTCGATTGTTCCGTATTTTCTTGTAAGCAAGAGACGTGTTTTAAAGCACTTGTTTGCTGTATGATATACCCTACTTCACGTCAGCATCGATAAACAGCAGATTATTTCAGGAGTAACATAATATTTGCTATTCTTAAGTGAATAAGACAACCTGAAATGAATCCACGTTAAAAGTACAGAAATAAAATAATCTAGCTGTTGGTCACGTGAAAAAGCGAACCTTTCGTACTCTAGCAAGTTTGTTTACGTAACCGCTTATATAGTGGAAAGGAAAAAAATTAACACGCCCTTAAGACGTAATAGATTTTTTTTACGTTTGAGGCACGGAAGCGGGGATGGCGATAAGTCAAACATAACACGTCTGTCAAACACCTCATCGCCTCTAAGCACGAAGAACTAAACTAGCGTGAAGTGTTCTCGTAGAATGAGTTTTTCAACGGGACTTTAAGCGATGATCCCTGTTATTTTAATTGAGGAAAGTATTTGGTAAAGTTCAATGCAGGTGTCAATGATTTTGTTTTACGATTACGGTCGATGTTATCTCAAGTAAAGCAACGTGGAAAAGTTATTGTTAGCACTTTTGAGAAGCTTGGTAATCGTGTTTTTAAATAGCGGGCAGCATTTTTAAAATCATAGGAACACAGTTTGAAGTATGTCTTATTTTCGTAGAAAAACACATTGTGAACATTTGTAATAGTTACACAAGAGTAAATACTTCCCCTACCACACTGCAGAATGTCTCTCGCGCCAGGTTCACTTACTGTTAATGACTACTGACTTTATTGTGAACAGCATATATTATGGTATGCAGTATGCATGACGGCGCGCGGAAATGTAAGTCTGCCGCCTACCTGCGCGTTAATAACGAAGCTATAAGGGCGACCTTGAAGCGTGTATCAAATGCCGTATCGCCACAATGGGTCAATCACTGAACTAAACGTGCAATATTACCGCCAATCCATATTTACTATGGGACTTACAGCGGTGACCATATGATTTTATTGGTGGAAAGTCTGTAGCAAATTTAATACATATTAAGATATGGCAGCCTGATAATGTCGTTGTTAGCTATGTTAGAGGGCTTATAAACCGTTTTTAATAAGCATGGTGTCATAACAACGACAGTCCGTCTTTGTGCGAAGTGTGTTTTCTTTTCACATACTGGCACAACGGACACACGAGGAATAGTCTGGTTAAAACAAAACGTACGTACTTATTAAACCACTGCAAGGCTTGCAAGCGCATGGTAGGCAGGTTGGCCAGGTGTGACTGACTATACCACAGTAATTAGCCAACACCTCCGCCTTACCTTGCGAGGATCTCGTTATATCTTATCTCTCCCGCTGAGTGAGGCTCGTGAAGCAGCGACATAGTTATTTCACTACAGCTACTAACAATTTCCGTAATTACATGTACTAGCAGTTTATGAAATATAACTTGTTTCTTTGTCGTGTCCTTCCCGTCGTCCGCTACAACCCGAGGTTACCCTGCCTTGCCACAAGCGCGACATTTAACCTAAAATTAATTTGGCCTAAACATCTTTTCGTCTACAATTTTAGAGCGACCCAACAGTCACTTAGCCTGAACATCACTTGCCCTAAACTTCACTTGGCCTAAACGTCATACGACCTAAACATCACATAGCCTAAACGTCACTTGGCCTAAATTTTTCTTGGTCTAAACATCACGTGGCCTAAACGTCTCATGACCTAAACGTTACTTTACCTAAATTCCATTTGGCCTAAACGTCGTATGGTCTCAACATCACATGGCCTAAGCTTCACTTGGCCTGAAAATAACAGACATTTAGCTTAAAAGTATGCTAGGCCATATGACACTACATCGCAGTCTAAGGTCAACAAGCAGCTTGTTGAGGCCTGACCTACGTCAAGTCTGTCTCGCCTCTCAGTCCAGCATCATTTCTCCTTTAGTCCAGTACATAAATAGAGCACCTTTAACATTGTTTCACATGGTTGCATATATAAAAATTAAGAACCTCTTGATACAATTATGACTAACAGCTTTCCTCTGTAATTTTCAACTGTACGCTGTAGTTCTGTTTCCTCATTCACGTGACAATGTTTGTGTACCCCCAGTCTGTGTCTATAAACACCTGCAAGCAGCTGTAAGTTACAAGATGGCGTGCCATTCAAACTAAGCACAGATCTAATATTAAAAAAATGAATATTTGTTTGTTTGCTCGTTTTCTCATATTATTGCAATGAAACTTTGGTGATTTGTTGGGCGTGCCTGCAAGTCTCTCTTCCAAAAAAAAAAAAAAAAAAAAATGGGAAGTGGTGAAAAATGGGGTAGAGGGCAGAACTTTGAAACAAAAAAAAATTAATGGGCATTGCAACGCGCATAGTAAATGGTGTGACTACATAGGGAAATAAACATCAATCACTCAATCAATCAATGCCGGGACAGCTAGTACTCGTGCATTTATTAAGTACTACAGCAGCGTATTTGATATTATATTATATTTATACTTCATGTAATAATATTGGTTGTTTGCTTCTAACCTCGATATTTACAAGACAGTGCATTCAGTGTTTGAACGTCCCGAGTGTAAATATGACTGCACCAAGACGCTGGCAGGTAGACGCCGGGGAGTGGTACAAGGCCGCGAGCTGTGACGTCACGACGTCCCACTTGGCGTGGCGCAACTACCCTCGCAAGGCCGCCAACCTGCTATTACTATCTTTCCCTCCATCTACCAGTTTCTCCCTCTCCTCACCGCGAGCACGATCAGTTCAGTGACCTCAGTCGACAGCGATCAAATTATCTGTTGTTGGCACCAATACAGCGTAGGTGCAGAGCAAGTACTAGTCTTCGCTTGCTCCCAGAGACAAAACAAAAATACGGAGGGAGTATTAGCAGTGCATACTGATGCCAAGATGACTTATTCACGTAACAATATGGCGAATTGCAATCAGCTGTTCATGTAGATGTATTGAGAAATGAGGTTATGGTAGGACCACGGTCTTATAAAATACAGGTCTGGACACTTAGCCTATATACCAATGCTACTGAGTTGACCCCTTTATCACTGAAAGAGACACTAGTCATGAAGTACTGTTGTAGTTCCATTTACACGATATTAAAAAACAACACCAGTTTACCAGTGGCGCCAATCAGTCATATGAGAGTCAATTTTCAACTCCACGTGTCCACACCTGTTCCTCTATGGCCGTGGGTTGGACAACCCACAGCTAAATTATACACGTTGCTATGGTAACTAACAACTTGTTTCACATATCAATATGGCTGGTGATCTCCTTACCCTTCCGTCTCAAGGGCCCACATCCCTCGTCATAGAACACACATCATGATCCATCTGTATGTTTCTGTTATCTCTGCTCGAATATTCCGTCATTGTTGGAACAAACTACACCACGCGTTTTTGTTTCATCGCGCATCTGCGTATACAACAAACATAATTGCACCAAAGCATTTCATACGCGCATTTTCGCAACCGTTTTGTACCATCACGTGACTTACAGCACTTTTGTGTGTGCGTATTTAATTCCTCTACAACGCTACCAGACGCAACGCAGTGAAAAAGTCGATTTTCAGAGTAGTTTTTCTCTCACTACATTCAATTTACAGACAAACTGAAAACACGTATAAATAAACTAGGACACTCCGGACTGTGATGCTGTGTAACCCGCACCTCAGCCACAGAATATTTAGGAATACAGAAGAGATAGCTGGTAGTACGGAAACTCACACACACACGCCAGCAAAATGACTTCGCTGGTTAGGAACACGACACGGTCGTAGAAGAACAGGTCACTCACCTATCTACCAATGTATTTTGCTTGACCCCCTTGTTGTTTGGCTGTAGTTCGTCAAGTTACCGAGAATGTCGTACTTTTTGACGCTGTTTTCCGGGCGGTCGGACTCAAACTCCGCCCACTTTTTTCCATTGTTAAATTTATAAAGTAAATAAAGATTGCTGGAGCCTTTTCTTAAAATTGTGAGCGAAGAAAGTATTTCATAAATTGATAAAAAATACGTCTTGATAAATTGTTTATCTTAGCGGGACAGAAGTGGGCGGAGTTTAGTCCGACCGCCGTAACATCAGCGCCAATAAAACACAATATTCTCGGTAATTTGGTGAACTACAGCCAAACAACAAGGGGGTCAAGTTTCCAGGCGAGTGTCCAGACCTGTTCTTCTACGATCGTGGAACACGACGGAAACACCTACCACCAATCAGCGTAGGCGGCTGCAGATATACCAATAAGGAACCTGCCGTAAGTTACAGGAGCCAAACTACAGATTAAATAAGGACATCAAAAGCGAACTTCACCGACTTTTCCCGAACTCGGCCGACTTCTTGTTTATGTCAGGCGCCATGTTCTAACTGCGTTACCACGGCTTGTGCGTGTTTTTGTGTCATATGGCGGGCTTGTGATAGCTTTGTACATTTTCGTTTGTGTTAGAAGACACGTGAATTATGTCAGCTACAATAATTTTCAAATGTATTTAAGCTATTTTCCTTGAAAGATGAATAAAATTAACTTGCGAGACTACCTATTGTTAAGCATCTAATTGTCCTGAAGCAAGTTAAGAACGGTCGTTTTTTCTCATTTCCTTTGGACTCCGTAAGAAGAATGTTGATTCAGTGTTTTAATATCACGTCTCTAGTGAAAACACATTCGTAGACCAGCGTCTGTTAGGCTGCAACGAAATAAATATTTCAGGTTGTTTTTACATATCATTCGCATATGAGTGTGTTACAGATTGTAAGTATTGCCACTTTTAATACAGAATTCAAACTGCTGCAACTGTATTTTAAACAAGCACAAACTTGATTTAACATCACGGGAAAATACATTACTTTATCTGAAATATTTACATCATAACTCGGTTACAACAGAGTGGACATCACGGGGCTGGTATCAACAGCTTAGGGCAGCCAATAAGCGGCTTAGTATCAAATGAACCGATACGTCATTTCACATCCGTATTACTGTTTAGTTGTGTATCAGTGATTCGTGTGTTATTGCTGCAGAGAACAGCTGAAGGCGAGGACTCTCAATGTCTGTCATTACACATCACGCCAGGATATAATCTGTTCAGCCTTCTCGTCTCGCAGCGCACCTCACTCACAAACGCCACCATCTCACGAAGAAGGAAAGCTGTCACTTCTCCTTGCTCCAGGACGTAAACCTACAAACAAATTACTATCATAAAGCCCTTTTTTTTTTCAGACAGCTTTCCTCTTTGCTGTATGAAGGTCGACAAACAACGTATTTTTTTTTCTCTGACCTTATGGCCCTCACCTCAACAATTAGCTAGTGCCGGTGGCGATTGTTATAAACATATGACTGCGTGCTCCACAGTTGCGCCAACCTGTTCATTTTTTCTTCTCGTCTTCACGCACGCCTTCTCGAGTAGTAAAAATTCCTTTTTTTCCTCTCTCTCTCATCGCAGAGCGGGTGGAAATATTTTTCTTTCGTGTCATTATTTTTCCGGCTGCTTCATCTTTCTTCCCTTAAGCGTCCCCCTCCCCTTAATATCCCATATGCTTCCCTGTTCCTAACTCAGTTGAAATCGGATGTCATATTTACTGCAGTCAGTATCATGTCCGTGTGATATATATTATTCCAGAGAAACATCCATCAGGCTGCATGGATGACATTATGAAGGCTCGCCTCATGGGAGTTTCTATAGGCTGTTCACGGTTAAATGAGCACTACTTAAATATTTCTGTCAGTCTTTGTTGCATCCATCTTTACTATTTGTAATATGGAAACTTACATGCAGCTAAAAACCAGTGTAAACGTTTCAACACTCTGAATCTTTACACCTGTGAGTCTGATAAGATATATTTCTTGGTCATTGTTAACGAATACTCAGTTTAGACTTAGAGTGAACAAACTATAGCAGATTGATTGAAGATATTTTTGTCAGCACTTAACATATAGGTCTTCAGCGCTGGCCAGGGAGGACATGATGCAGCGCTGGAATGAAGAGTGGGGGAAACGGGAGATTCCCGAGAAAACCCGCCACCCAGCAGCATCGTCCGACACAGTTCCCACATACGAAAATCCGGAACCGACCCCGCTGGGAATCAACCCGGATCACCTTGGTGGGAGGTGAGTGCTCTATCCACTGTGCTAACCGTGGATTAGACTTAGCAGACATTGTACAAATAATATGCGGCGACGCACAGTGTTTACTAAGGATGCAAGATGTTTCTTGGTTAGTGTGTAATATGCTGCACGTGGCAACATTGGGACGCCAGCTACAACTGACAGTAGAACATCTGGCTGAGTACCGCAGGTGGTAGGAGTAGATTATAATCAGTAATGTGACCAGGTTTTGTTCATCACCAGGATCTTCACTCATGCCTGGATTGTATGCTGTTTGCGGTTGTAAGATAGCAGGAACAAAAAAATCCTACATATTTCATAAGTTTTTAAAAATATATTTTATTAATTGCGATGTCCGTAACACGTTGTGTATTCAATATAATGTTCGTTTCGACGCTTGCTTCTTCGCTATTTTGAACACAGTGCATCGCTTCGTTGTGTCTTTGGTTATGTCTACTGTTTGAATTTTTTTTTTGCGCTAAATTGTGACTTTGGTTGCCAAACCGGACCTTCCCATGCTCGAGATCAAGATAAGTGAGAAGTTGGTCGAGAGGTTGTCAGGTGAATATTCGAACACAGGCAAACTTCACCTGGACTACGTTTCGAACACCTTAAACACAAATGTTGGCTTACACCTACCCAACCCTCGTCAGCTCTCAGAAACGCTTAAGGGCGACACTAGTTCGGCCTACGTATTTTTATCCTGCACGCTTACAGATGCTTCGCATAAAGTGATTACTCTTGAAGACTTTGTTGTCTAGAATAATAATTAAAAAATAGTATTTGAGTCGTCCGTTTCCAAAACTCGTTAAGTCCACAAATTTTCGAAAGTCTGATTTTGCGCCATGTTGAAGAGCCCAAAGATAGGCATCGTTCGAAGAAATAAAACAACACCAAAACTCATTTGTTTGCCCTTAGAAACAGCGTTGAAAACTGGGTACAATTCCAAATCTCGTCATGTCCACGGCCAAAATATAATCAAAACACGTTATCTCCATCAGCAAAACCAGCTACAGAAGTCGTCAAGTCCAGCTAGTTGTTTATTTATATCTCGTACTACAGATTCAAAATGTGTTATGTCCAAAATGGAAGATGTCAAAAAACGTCTTCAGAAACACTATGGAGAGAACTGGGAGATGGATGAAAGGTTATCTTTTTAAGAGCAGCTTTGTATTGACCAAGACATTTAACACGAGATAGTCATGAAGAAGACAAGGTGGACGACATTGGGGACATTCCCAAAGAAGATGATAATGTTTTGGGATTTAAGATGCTCACAAAAGACAGAAACTTTTTATTTTGCAGTTATAAGTAGGATGCTTTTGTTTGCTTTCCAATTTTTGTTTATATAAATGAACAATGCGCTTTGAAACACTGTTTTAATGCTATTCCAGAACTACCTAATTCCGCCATTTTGTTTTACAAAACGGCTCCAAAAATCGTTAAGTCCACATTATAGTTCCAAAAGCCATAAAGTCCAACATATTATATTTGATTCTTAAGAATCTGCTGTTGTGCGATTTTATACAGTATTGTCAATAGAACTTAACGGATATGTTCCTAATTTTTCCAACACTTTATCTCTATTAGGAGAAATATATTTTTTTTCTCTCCTGGAAAATTTTGCTTTATGGACTTAACGAGTTTTGTAAATTGACGACTCATTTGTTGCGACCTGCGACGTTAGTTTTTGAGTGTCGTACAATCTATACAATTTAGTTGTTACTTATGTTGCGTTTCTTATGTTATAAAGTGGCAGAAAAGTATAAATTATTTGAAAAGAAAAGAAGGTAACTAGGGTTTCAAAAGAGGTAACTTTATCTTGTACGACCTATACCTGCATTTTACTTTCGAACTGCGTAGAAGTGCCGCGAACAAATATACGAATTTACTCGTCAAATTACTTTCAGTGAAGCAGTCTTCTTTCACGATATCATATCGCTTACGGGCAAAAACTATTTCTTGTAGGATCGCGGAGAGGGAAATATATATATTTCTACAGAACCTAATTAAATTGTGGAGTAAACATAAGTACGTTTTTGAAAATATTTTGAGAGTTAAAATATTTATTTCCTCATAAAATGTTCAGGGTATTGACTGGATGACACTTATCGCCCCGACATCTCTCTCCCTTGAACACTATAAATGTGGCAGCTACGCGGCATCCCTACTATTGTGAAGTGTAATGTTAAAACATCGACAGCTGGGCAAGTAAATGTTGTAACTTGAAACAGGTCCTTAGTGACCAAACCTGATACAGATGAATGAAGCTAGGCTGTGGGAGGGGGGAGGGGGCAGCAGAGGTCAGGGACGCTATAGTTCGTCGCCTGTGGTTGTACAAGGCCGAGTGTTAACTGAACCTGCCTGTGTGAACTTCTATATTCAGGTCAACCACTTTTACTAATATACAGTAAGGCCGCAGACATTCACACCAACTGTGGTGACGCAACCATGCCTTTATGCCGCTCGCTCGTTTCTTTATTAAAACACTAGTTGTCCCGGCATACCTTGCAATGCACGTTAAATATTTTTGGTGTCCCACTCTGCTCCTATACCACGTTTTTTACTTTCCTCCTACCCCCCTAAAAGGTTTTTTTTTGTCGGGGGCGGTCGCTTAACATCTCCACTAAGTTTCATCGAAATAGAATGAATGATATACAAAGGCATACATTACATACAGACAAGTGTGCGGTGATGAGTGGGTGGGGCACTTCAGTTCATATATATATATATTTATAGACACACACACACACATATATTAATACACATACGTGTAAGTGTGCGCAGGTGAGGACGTGTGCGTTAGTTAAACTCATAAAAATTACGCATTACTATTATATCTTTAATTCCCACATATCTTAGAAGATGAGAGAGATTTTGGTCAGCGTCCCACATATCTGATTTCACATATGATCCCGGGTTAGAATCCCGAGCGGGCCATTATAATTTTGTATTAGCTTGGTTAGTGGAAAGGCGTGATACGTTGATAAATGCAGTGGCTGTAATGTCCCAGCAGCTGGCGATGCTGCGTGTAGAGAAGAGAAGTGATGCGAGGTGTTTGTTTGTGTGGCAGGTCAAGTCGCAACGAGACTCACGTGACGATGGAGGTGGACGTCAAGTTTCCAGACATATACATCGAGGGCAAGTACAAGTCTGAGGGTATGATGGTGATCCTGCCTGTGAGAGGTCGAGGATACTTCAACAACAGCATGAGTGAGTATACACATATAGCTCTCTATTACTTACCACTGTGTCCACATTCTGCTGTCATAGCTCTCCATGCTACGTCATGTATTATTAATAGTGTCACGTGACTTGTGTCTAGCAGCTGAGACTTGGCCACACATTCGCCAACCATCGGACGTTTCTAGCCAACGTCTGATCAAATATTATGGACGGATATTAGGAGTAGGAAAGAGAAGCTTGCCTCGAGTGTTGGGTTAAGCCTTGTCAACACGTCCACAGTTCATGCAGATCCGGACAACCGTAAACTGAAACAACCAATCAGAAAGCATGTGCCAACACTTAGCGAGACGTTGCAGAGTCACGTATCAACTGATATCGCAGCTCCCCAATCCAACAAAACTGTCCTCCAGTTCAGAATACAGCATATTTTGGGATTTTAAACTAACATAAACTAGCCTAAACTAACTGCCACAGGGAGCGGGGAAAGGACGGGGCGAGCAACCTCAGCCTTCTCGATGATTGCCGAATGTGCGGCACAGTCTCAGCGGCTAGACACAAATGTTTCACATGTAATCAAACATTCGTATTCACAGCTTTGAAAGGGAATCAAGCTGGCCGGACTGAGACTCGAACCCGTATACTCCCGATTGCGAGGCGAGTATTTACTACTTCTCCATCTCGCTCAGTACCGTCACAATGTGCTTTCCAGAGTTTCCTGTGCTGCCGAACAGCGGCCATATTCATATTTGAGGTGTGGGAGGTAACAAGAGTTGCGGGAAAGTATGGTAGATAGAATTAGAAGACAGAATGACTAGAGACGCCGAAGCAACGCGGGAAAAGTCTAATGTCTGCCAAGCTTCAACTTGATGCGCACACGTTTGACGTTATTACTTCGTTATTTGGGCGTTCTCATTTGACTGGGCTAATGATAATCCTGGAAATACACCACTTAACATTTGTGACTGTTCTGCACGCTGCTAAGAAGTACCTAACAATCAACTGTCTTCCAATAATATGAGGCATAACTCGCTGTAGTTAGTGGTTTTTGACAGCGTATCTTTGTGTAGAGGTGTTACTTACTTGAGTTTGCCAGTCAGAACATAGTTACAGCAACAACATATGTCTGTGACTTGCTGGTAGATCCCTAGACGCTTTAAAACATTCAGTTATTGACCACGAAGAAGAGCTGCAGATATGCAGTTAAGACATTTAAACAAAGCGGTGTAAAATTATTGTAGTGAAAATTAGGGATACCTAATGACTAGAGACGAGAAAAATTCGCAGGTTCACTTACCTGTAGGCTAGCCTGCAAGAATATTTGTGAACTGAAGTAGACAGCAGATGCTCATTAGTTGCATGTTGTTTAAATTGATATAGGTCTGTTCTAGTTACAATTTTACTATTGGCTCAGAGACTTCCAGGAGATGTCAAATAAGTCAGAGGCCAACTAGGAAAGTGATATAAACTTAGATTGGTTGGAATTCCAGCTTGTGCCGAAGTGAAAACGTGAATTTTCAGGTATCTGTAGGGACCCCTATTTTTCGCGAAGAGAATTTTGTCCCAGTTTGTTTCAGTGCCTTACGTGCACACCTGCAATTCTGCTTCATGGTTATTGGCAGTGTGTCCATGTGAAGAGCCGTATCTCATTTGATAGATGTACAATAATACTGTTGCATGCTGTATTGCTGAGAGCTGGGTGGTTGGAAGCTGTGTCGAAACACCTTATGGACTAGCCCATGATTCACAAGCTGGACGACTACTTGGTGGGAGTCACGCCGAACTACGTCATAGAGACCTGTTTCAACTGCGAATTAACCCTACGAGACCGGCCTACGAGGCTCAAGTCATGTCCCAAGCATGATGTAATGTCTATTATTAGACCCCACTAATTCGGTGAATACCCGGAGATTGGCCTAAGTATATAGGTCTGAATCAACATATTTGGAGAGAGTTCGCTATTGGTCGTGCTAGAGGAAGGTGCTATGCTTGTGGAGAGAGACTGGCGAAGACATCTTGGAGACGTCAGAGTCTTTTAGAAAATAAGCACAAAATACTTCAATTCAATGGGCATTTTTATCACTTCTGTTAATATTTCATTCCAGTTTACAAAGCATTCACAGGACAGTTAAATATGAATGCTAGGGTTGCGAGGGGTTGTGTGTGGGGTAAGTCACCTTGCAGATGCTGCCCTGAGCCTGACGTGGTGCGGTGTTGTTGACAGGTGACTTGACAGCGACATGGAGGTTGAGTGGTAGACTGGTGCAGGTGGATGGTGAGGAGTATCTGCAGCTGGAACACTTCACTATGAGGCCTGACGTAGACGACATGAAGATCTTCGCTTCAGGTCTCTTCATGGGCTCCCCGGAGCTCAGTAAGTACATACATACACATCATAGAAGTAGGTACTTACCAACTGGTCTTATTGACAATGTGCACGTAACTTCAACTACACGGTACATATGTCTACTTTACAGCAAACAATAACATTTCCTTGGGACTGTTTAACTTGCGGTAAAGAAATATTCTTTTATAGAAAAGAACTAATCTACAGCTTGTCTTGGGGAAAAAAACTTTGATATAAAGATTATTGCTAAACTACCTTCATGGAAATTCAGTTTTATTTTGTTACCTTTACTGAGTACTTGAAATGAATTTTATCTTTCTTAATATAACTTTTTAGTAATGTACAGCACGTATTCCAAAACAAATAAACCGGTATTTAGGACGTATTTGAGACTAAAAGAATGATTTAATGTGTATATATGTGTGTATGCATTGATGTCATGTTCTCTAGTTTCTATTTTTACGCATAAACGAGAGCAGATTTTATGAATCAGTTTGGCAATTTAGTTTAAAATCGTCTTTTTCATGTTGGTTAGCTATCACGGCAACGACCACTTTAAACAAAACTGCGAAACAGATTTTTGATACCTGTTCTCGTTTAGGCTTCAAAACAATTATCCTGCAAACCGTAGAAACAAGAGAGTATGACGTTAATAAATGTATGTTTGTGTAGGTAGACCATGTAACCGCTGTGCAGTAGATGTATTCGTATAGCGCATCTAAATAACTCATGTATGTGTATATATGTATAAATAAATATATATATGCACACACATTCACATACATATACACACAGGGGTGTCCATTCTTCCCCCCAAAAACCCAATGCGCAAATTTCCCTACCAACCCCCCTCCTTTTTCAAACCTCAAAAACAAATTTACTAAGAGTTGCACTTCAGTACAGGAGAGATATTTAGGCTACCATTTCGTTAAAACAATTGTAAACAAATACAAATGTTCTGGTTTTTAAATATCAAGATAGCATTTGTACAATCATGAAAAAAAAAATTCATTCATGATTTAACATTTAATTATTGAAAAAAAAAAAAATCTTCCTCCCCCCAAAAAATTATAAATGCGCAACTTGTGCAATGATTCCCCCTCGTGTGTGTGACTATATACATATGTAATGTATATATATATATATATATATATATATATATATATATATATATATATATATATATATACATACACACACACAAATATAGTTTAAAGAGTCATCCATTAAAGCGTATATAAAGTGATCCCTGCGGGGAAAAATTGCTTCTACGTTTTATTTCCACCTGTAAATGCGCGACCACAAATTACACGCATTTTTCTTGTCGATACAGCTGTTGAGTTGCATAGCGCAGCGTTGTGAGTGGGGAACAGTAATGTGTATATTTATCCTCAGCTCAGTTCTTACACAACTGTATCAAGCAGGTTTCCTCCAGGCTGTATAATTAAGCATTAAATGACCGTGCTTCTAGACAGAGAGAGAGAGAGAGAGATCGCAGCAGTTGCACAAGAGACTGCAGTAGTTATGTCAAGGACAGCTCCTCTGTGAGTCCAGTTACGTTCCGCCACTTGAACATCGCTAACTTGCTTGCACGTCACTTTACATTAACACAAACACAGTTGGTATGTTTGTCGCTCTCATCTTACTGACAGAATATATCATTTATTTAGAATTGTCTTACCGTGTTATGTTACTTGGACCTGCTAGATGTACAGGTAACTTGCTCCCTATCAAACCTTACCGTACGCCATAAGTTGAGAAAAAAACGTGTTTCCAATAATACAGTAACGTGTTATGATGGGCGTTATACTTACCTGAAAATTGATTTAGAAGTTGAATTTCGTTAAATTATTTAAAAAATTACTTGTTCTTTTGTTGTTTTAACACTTTCAGAGTGTTGTTACTTAATACCAACTGTGATTGTATTTTATATTAAAATAAATTACATTTTATCATTGTATTTTAGGTTAACATTACACCAACAATTAATAATAATCACATTACGGATATATATATATATATACATGTATATGCGGCTATATTACACACACACACACACACACTTACATGTGATATTTTCTGCGAATTGCATTCTAATGACCTTTTGCTACCGCCTGGAAAAAAATGTTACTAATGCGTTGAATGCAAACATTATTCGAGCATATTCAATTGGGATAAGAAATACTTAAGTTATACACACCTACCTAGGTAACAGTTTAAGCTCTGGTAATGTGGTCGTAACCGTAAGACGTACGTGTGCTCAATTACGTAACAGTAGACCATTAATAAAATGTAAAAAAAAAAAAACATAACTAACAACCCTTTTATTTTAACTATATAATGTAACACAAAAGGGCAAGTATGCACATAAAAAACTTTTAGTTGCCCCTAGATGTAAAGATACGCAAGCTACTTCATGTTTATTCTGAGTTGTATACATCCAGACTTCTTTACCTGCGTGTGGTGAATATTGGCACGGTACGCAGGGAGGGGGGATATCACTTACTTCCCCTCCTCCGGTACTAACAACTGACTTCTTTATTACTGAGGGGATTCTTCTTCTGCGAATTGCTAAATGACCATTCGTTTCAAATCCAACGCAGCAGGTTGTTTAGAGAATAGGAGGAGCCACTGATATTGGTGAAGACAATTTAGCATCAGTTTGTCTCAGTGCCTTAAGCGCACATCTGCAGCTTTGCTTCATGGTTATTGGCAGCGTGTCTATGTGTAGAGGCGTCACGTATTTGCCTGCGCCAGTGATAACAACGTTCCTATGACACCACATGTCTGTGATTTGCTAGGAGAAACCCAAGCCCACGAGAGTTAACACAGACCATGAAGCTGAGCTGCAGATTGGCGCTTAAGGCATTGGGTACAAAACTATTTTTTTTGTATAAAATCAGTGGTTTTAAGAACAGACAAGGCGAGGTATTAGTCCGTCTCATATGACAATTCCACTTTTTACAGTTGTGTTGGCATTTGTTTTGACATCTGTTCCAGTGGAATAAGCAGTGTTTTCCTCTGTCACCATGGGCGCGCCCAGGATTTTGGCTTGGAGAGGGCACAAGACCTAATAAAATACAAATTCTGCAGATGTCAGGCAGATGGATCTCGAATAACTCTCTTACATTTACGCCGGTTCTGAAACATGTGAACACACTTAGCTTGCAATAGCATCTCAACACACACGTACTGTAACGTACTATTAGTATACAAAATAAAATTTGATACATAAAATTTAAAAACTTCTCCCCTTTTGGAAAAGGGGGGGGGCACTTGCCCCTAGTGACACCCCCCTGAGTGCGCCCATGTCTGTCACCAGTGATTACTGCACAAACACACTAAGCTGGCTCTCAAACTGTACAATGTATCAACATTAGAAGTAGATTCTTGCATACATCGGTATACTTCATTTCATATAAGTTTGGATAAATCTGACAGTAACTTATGGGCAATAATTTGTAATATTTTGTTATTTTTGTCACTACACAAGACAATCTTTGCATTACAAATGCAGAAATTGATATCTCAGGTTCATTTTATAGCTAAAAATGTCTTGCATTGTGCAGTAAATCACAAAATACTAAAAAATTATTGCCCATAAGTTGCTGTCGAATTTATCCAAACTTATATGAAACAGAGTATAACATTTAAACTTGTGTGAAAGATACAATAAAAGAGCTACGTAAGAGCACATCACTTGAAGACTCTCAGCAGAGGGACAGCGATTGTACTGTGGTCAAGGTCACGTGAAACATGATCATATTATTGGCGAGTCTTCAAACACACGCTGCCAACCTCGCCAGCATACACACACGTACATCACGCACATATCAGCTGCCAAGTCACACTTCACCTTGACATACACACACAGCCCGCTCCTGCTCCTCGCGGTCCTGCCAACATATTCCTCATTCGACGCCATTTAGCAGGAACGAGCCAACCCATGCAGTAATATTTCTTAAAACTAACTTTTAACCGTGGCCTCTCTCGCATGGCTCGAAACATTACTGGCGTTTCTGTCAAGAGAATGCCAATTTACATTTTACACTCCGACTCCAGATCCATCCCACAGGAACCGTGCATTTTTTCGGGGGAAAAATATCCTGTGTGTAATTACAGTACCTAAGACACTTTTATAATAAAAGTGCTGTTCATACAAACTATCGTAACTTATTTTACCTCCTTAGAGAATGTATTTTCAAAAATACTTCCTTAGTGCTCACCTACGTATATAAGGTAACTCCTGTGCTAAACGACATGCTTCTAGACCCAACGGTTTAAGCTGTGCGTTGTAAATCAGTCGGTCCTAGAGTTTTAACTAGGTAGATAATCATAGTCATAGAATGTTAAGAAAAATAAGAGTTCAGAAAAAGCGGCTTATCTAAGGTTTAGAAGCCGACCAGAACAGACCTAGTAATTATAGTTAGAGACATTGGAAAACAGCGGGAAAAGATGATTGTTTCCTAGGCTCCAACATGCTTTGTTTAACACTGAAGGTTTGTATAGATGTTAGTACTGATACTGCTTTATCTTGAGAAAAAATTGGCTGTTCTCTTGGCTTCAATGTAATGTTTTTATAGCTGACTTTCTTCTTTCATTGTTGGCGAGTCCTCATTTGACTTGGTCAGTGATAACTCTGGAGTGTTATAACTGAACACTTGAGATCTGTATGTAAACAGATAAACCAACTGTCTTCAAGTAAGTACAAAGCGCAATATTCTACACGGTTTTGATAAATATACTCCATTTCATGTAAGTTTGGATAAATCTGACAGCAACTTATGGGCAATAATTTGTAGTATGTTGTTATTTGTGCCACTACACAAGACAAACTTTGCAGTACAAATGCTGAAATTAACATTTCAGGTCCATTGTAGAGCTAAAAATGTCTCGAATTGTGCAACAAATCACAAAATACTGGAAATTATCGCCCATAAATTGCTGTCAAATTTATCCAAACTTATATGAAACAAAGTACCTTGACACGTGTTAGTCTTGCCATTTTCAACTGTCTCTAAATATCAGCTTTTGGTTGTTTGAAGTTCTGTTCTTCTCTTCAACAAGATCAGTCAGAACTATACAACTTTAACACATATAACATGTGTGACTTGTCCCAGAAGTGTTTACACATGTCATAAATTACATCATCCAATAATAGCAGATTGCAGATATCACAGTTTATTGTGAACTATGCTGACTTAAAATAATTTCACGAGTTTCCAGTGTGCCTTATTATAGTATGTTTGTTACAGACGAGGCAGCGCTAGTGTTCGCCAACCGCTACTGGCGTCTCATCTACGAGATCCTGCTGCCCTTTGTTGAGGCAGGCTGGGACAAGATCATGACCGACACTGCCAACAAGGTGTTCATGAAGGCGCCCTACTCCATGTTGTTCAGTGCCGAGCTGTGAGAAACATGGCTGCCATCCCCACATCTCACCCGTCACGCCTTCACCACTCTCTCTCATTCACTACTGCATACATAGGCTGCTCACGGCACAGTTTATACTTATCAAGCCCTATTATTGTCAGCCACCTACACTCAGTACAGCTGTGCAAGTTATTTTGAGTCTGATCTGACGTGCCCTTACAGCCTTCATCGACTGGGGCTTGTTTACTAAACCTGTCCAGCATCCGCCTAGAATGATTTAAGGAAACCCTGTGGTCTTGAGAAATACTCACTTTATCTTGAACAGCCGTATCGTCTAACCTGGTTCTATCGAACAACTAGTGAGCATAGCACTAACCTGCAGAGCGTATAATCACGTTGGATTTCTTGTTGCTGACAGTTCTGAAGACTCTCGTGTGAACAACTTTCCCCCAATGGAAAATATTCTTAAATATATTATGTTATGCAGTTCGACACTCAGCTGAGAAGTCAAATGAGATCAGAGATTAAAGAAACATGCAAATGGAGCATGACATATGTTCTAGGACGAAGAGTGGGAGACCTAGAGATGGAAGGGGAGGAGACCATCCGCCATATTTATACGTGAAAAAAGTTGTTGGTTGTTATGTCAACATGTGTAATTTGGCTGTGGGTTGTCCAACCATAACCTCATTTCTCAATTCATCCATAGGAACAGCTGACTGCAATCTGCCATTTTGTTACTTGAATAAACAGAGTTAGCTTGACCTCAGTTAAGGTTAATTCTACTACAGTGTAAAAAGAAAACGTGTTTTCTTATAGGAGAGTTTGGCACACGGTAAAATCCTGCCACTAGTTTCGCTGTTATCGCTAAAAGGTGCAATATGAAACTTCGAGATAATTTAAGTAGGCTTGGCAGAGAAAAGTATTTTAATTTAATTTAAAGAGGAAAACAAGTTATTTCGTACTTTAAATTATCAACTTCATGCAATTTCAATTTCGCGAAATCTCTGTGATTGGTCAGTTTCATCGATACCAGTGCAACAAGTAGCAGAAATTGTCTCTATGACCAACTTTTAACACAGAGCTTTACAACCTGCAGTAGAATTAACCTTAACCTTACCTCAGTAAAGGCTGTTAATGCTCAATCTATATTTTTCTCTCGCTTCTGCCTGCAACAGAGGGAAACATGGTTGTTTCCACGGAGACAATCGTACACTGTCTCAAGCTATCATTCTTACAAGAGGCAGACTACAACATTGATGAGCGTTATCGTGTCGTTGACTTCGAAGCGAGCTTTCAGAGTCGCTTTATTATGTGTCTGATAAATACAGGCGCGGAAATGGTTCATGTTCCAGCTACACTGTAAACTTTTTTCGTAACCCCACAAAAAAATATTTGACGCATTTTAAAAAAGTCTGTAATACGATATTTCGATCCTGTTATTACTGTACAGTTTGCCAGATGTTACTCGGAAGTATACCATCCAAGCAAACTTTCTAGACGATTACAAACAAATATTATAGATTTATTATTTGCGATGAATTTCTTGAAACATGTAGAATAAGTAAAATAAATGTTTATAGTGTCACAAAACATTTTTGGAAAACAATATATACGTATATACGCACATAAATGTAAAGGTACAAATAGTGTTGTAAAATGTGTCAGGGTATAGTAATCGGTTTTGTTTTACAGCTCACTAAATTAAACCTCAACTCCTTTAGTAGTTCTTTTACGACATTTTTCGTAGCACATGACTAATAATTTTTCATCACTTAGCAAGTAGTCCACTAACTTTTGCTTTAATAGTACAAATATTGTTGCGGTGTAGTTACCAGCCAATTGTAGTCAGCATCACTTTGGCATCACTGTCAGATAAATTTTTCTGTAAAAGTTTAAGTTACCACGGGCGTTTACGGAAAGTGACCTGCTAAAGTTAACTAGGTTTGCCGAGTCACTAGAGGTCAGTCAGGTTGTTGTCGAACGCCTGTAAGACATTCATGATTTCAAGATGGTGGGAGTACAGAACAAACCAAAATATGTTTTACGTTTTTCTGAAATACCTTACTAATACAATACCAAAGCTGAAGAGTTTTTATACCAACTTGACTTACACTTTTCATCTTTACAAATAAGTGCACAGTATTCGTGTCGCGCTTGTTTTTACGATATTTTTAAGACCGAAGCGTTAAAGATTCGCTCACCTGTGGTTTCGGTTAATTTATTCGCGCTATTTTGCGTGGATCGTCTGCTAACGCAAATTTACCCTGGCCTGAAGTGAGTTACCCGGAGTTGATCGAGTAGTGTATGGAGCTAGTCCAGTTCACTTTATGGACGCTGGTAAACATCAATTGAACCACTTTTTAGACGACGAAAGGTAACATTTTTCTTTGCTAGGGGTCACTCGTGTTGACGTCTTAAACAGATGGAATATCTACCCATTTACTTTCGTAAATCTACGTATTTTTCTTGAATAAGTTTCTGAATATGCTGCAACAACTTGTAACATAGTGTAAATACTTTAAATATGAAGTATGTACTCAATAAAGCAGAAAACCATCGGATTCTTTTTGGATGAATATACAAGACGATCTAGGATTGTTCGTGTTTTAATGTTTATAACATATTTGTCCAACCAACAAGATATAACAGATTACAAAAAATGCCCAGGTTCTATTTTTTGGCTGAACATGATTCAAATTAGCTACTGTAGTTCATTATTTGTTTTCAGACGTTTCGCTTTGGGTTTACGAATCATAGCACTTGAATTTTAGTGACCGAATTTAACTTTCTGAAATAAGATATTTATACAATGATACAAAAACACTATAATAATGTATTCTCTTTTTAAATTTGCAACAATTCACTTACGATTTTAGAGTATTTTTAACGAGTGTTCACGTGACAGTTTTGTATGTACTGATATTATTTATACAAATATTGATTGTATTGTATTTAAGATACTCTATCGACATTACTGTATGTATATGTATTATGTAAGAAATAAATATTTATTTTGTAAATAAACTCTTTTATTTCCTTGACAAGCGGAGGGGGTGCGTTTCGCTTTCCAGTTACCGAGAGAGACGCCAACATACCGGGCAATTGATTAAAAAAAAAGTAGCTTCTGCAGTAACCAAACGAAGACCTGTGGTTCGACTCTGTCCCACCTTTTACAGAAAGTAATATGGATATAAAACCTGTACGATGACTCGATCAGGAATTAAATCTCATGCGACAATTCCTCATGCAAGATGGATCTCGCAAAAAAAGATAAAACATGATTGTATATTTTAATGCGAGGTCCCACAACACATACGGAGCAAGGAATTGTCATGTATAAAATAAATAATTATTAAGAAAAAGATTTTATTATAGCGTTACTACGGTAAAGTGTGTACAGTGTTGTTACTTTTAAACGATTCTTGCTACTGGGGCATGCTACTAATCAAACAAGTATTTTGGACGAACGCCAATGCAGCAAATGATATGTCACAGAACATCAGATAACACACGCAGACAAACTGTCAGGTAAACAACCAAAAGGATCATAGTTTAGGTTGTTTACACGCCTGTTTATCCGCGTGTATTCTCTGGTTTCCTGTTACATACCATTTGCTACAATGGCGTTCGTCCAAACTACTTTAGTGTATACCGTGTTTATTAATTACATTATTAGACTTATATTAATTTTGTAAAGTGCACTGGACACATGCAAACTGGCTGAAATATAAAAACTAATCATAGCTTCAAATGTATTCACTTTACCATGAAGTGCCTATATGTTAGCCCCAGTGTGTAGTGGCTTCATGGTCAAGTATCTTACTTATCACGTCAGCACCAGCCACATGAATGCAATGTCCAACAATATGCACGAGTCATCCTGTGTCAATAGTTGCGTGGAGAGCAGAGCGTTAACTGGAAACACACACGAAACTCAGAATATGACGTCATTCACGTACCGAGCTACGTATGTTGACACACACGAACCATTCAACTAATAGCTTCGTATAAAGTTCTCTGGGATGTCTTAACCACACCTGGCTGAGGAGGATAGCGTTCGTAAAAAAATATTGACATGACGAGGTGCCGACCACACATTTTGTACCAAAAAATATTCGTTTCCACCGTATTTCTTAACTTTCATCGAAGGAAAAATAACTGAGGGAAAAATGATAACTGTAGGGTAAAACCCACAGATGCCTGCGAAATGTCTATACAGTACTGTCATAAATGATGCAGTATACGGTGAACAAAATTACTGACTGGCATAAGTTGGCAATTCTTCAAGTAAAAATATATACAAATAAAAGTTTCAACTTACAAGTATATCGGAACTCTCCATATTATATGTGGAACACAATAAAACAAGTTACATACAAAATAATATGTGCATTTCTATTTGTTTATTTACACCGTAACGAACAAAATCTTGACAACTACAAGTGTTTCTTCAATGTACAAAAATTAATTTTACTGTGTTTGTTTTACATACATTACGTTACAAATTTGTTAAGTACTTATTTTACTGACAAATAATACTGTTTCGAATATTTCGTCTGGCGATCACTCTTGATACTTAATACTTTAAGATATGCACATTAATTAAAATATATAATGCTTTGTATCTTGATGGTCAACTAAACAGCTATCAAATAGTTTTAATAACAATGTGGTTAGAAATATTATTTTCACAATTTATTACAAACAGTAATAGTCATATAACATCCTAAGTTAATCAGTTCTTTCTTGATTTTCATTTTATTTTATTGAGATCTCTACTATGCACAAAGGAAGATTTTGTAAAATCTATTTCGCATTTTCAAAATTTAAATTTAAGTTTCATTTGTTTCCTGGATATTGCATATTGTACTGGCACCATTATCAAAATACGATTAGTAAATACGAAACGTGTATAGTTTTAAACTGCAACACAAGCATGCCGATATCACGAGAAAATAACCACCAAAATACATCGTCTGGCCAGAAAAAAAATAACACTTGCTTTTATTTATTAATTCTTACATTCCGCTAAAATTATTTATTTTAGTCAGTTTTTGTTTTCGACACTCGTTACTACAAAAAATTACCACGTGACCAGTAAAAACGTTTATGCGTGTATTTCTTTTTTCAAAAGTTTAACAAATGTTGAAATCATGTTGAGAGGGTCAGGCCCGCCTTCTGCTACACTCTGGGATCGGGACTGTCTTAGGACTGTGCGGGTGCTACAGTAAGGTCGAATATTGCTGGCTCATCACGTGTCTCCACGCCTCTATACGCAACTAGTGCGCTTCCTTGCCGCGTCTCAGCGCTACTTATAGACATGACTTAGATACATTGTTGCACCAGATTGCTTCAGTGTCTTACGTCCACAACAAACAGCTGTGCCTCATGGTTATTGGCAGCGTGTCTCTGTGCAGGGGAGTCGCTAACTTGACTGCGCCAATCAGAACACGGTTATCTAATTCAGGGTAGAACCCCAAGATCGAGACAGTTCAGTCATCCAATCACTATCCATGAAGTAGACAGTAGCGTAATGCATGTATCAAGTTGGTTCAAACATTTGCTAGCGATAATTCACGATCTATAGTCGATGTCGTTCTACTAATGGCAGGATAATGTAAGATGAAAGTATGACGTATTCATAGCGGCAGTCCAATTGGTTCTGGACAGAACATTTACCAGCATAAAACTGTCTTCAGAGAACGTCATTCTCTTAGAATCCACATATATGTGGATGTAATATGTTAAGTGTTCATGAGACGTATGACGTCTCTTAAGAGCCCTGCACAGCGGGAGCTAGATGCCTCATCTGAGGTATGGAAACATGTAGACGGCAAGAGCTAAGATTGGCTCGTCTGTCAACAACCATGTTGCCTATAGGCGTGAAAACAGCGTTCATTGTTCTGGTCGTTGGCTTTCTTCATATGGCACTTTAAGGCCTCGCTCTTTAGTTTAGCAGTAGTTTCGAAAATATTTTTTTTAACGCAAATTAATTCATTCTGGCAGTTTTAACACTTATATAATATCGTTTATAACTGAATTTTTCTGCTACAATACACTACACCAATTTTTAGATTTTGGCCCCTGAAATAGCACATATTTTGCTGTCAAAATAAGTCAAAATGAAGCAAAATAATTTTTGCTAGCAAACGGTACATTATTTAACAAAAACGCTCTGGCAAGATTGTGTATCGTATGACTGTACACAGTCTCAAATTTTTTCAAAGCATTTGGTTAAAAAAAAGTTATTTGCAATTGTTTGAAATAAAAGAAAGATCATGGCCTTAAGCGGTAACGTTACTTTTATATTTATGGAAAGTACATAGATAGTAAAGTCTATCTTTACTCAATGGTAAAGTCCAGCGCGTACTTCTCTATTTTTGTTTTACGATTCCGGTTGATATTTTCTAGTTAACAGCAGTCTGAAACAAAAAAAGCATTTGCCGTTCCGAGGTTGTTGAAACCATGTTTCAGAACATGTTATCTAGAAAACCGAAATACAGAAGAATACTTTTAAATGTGATTTATATTCGTAGACAAATGTATCACAAAAAAAAGTTTAGTAGTTTTTCTTATAAAAAAACTTACTACTAACACGTTGCAACAATGTTCATGCGCCGGCAGTATAGGACTCTTCAAGCTCGTCATTTACAAGAAGACACCATACAGACACGTTATTTCCTATCCTTACGCTACGTACCTTGCAAGGGCACACAGTTACAACAATATGGCACGAACATCAATAAAAATTATATGTATTACAATATACAGGCTTTTAGAAGCCGGTGTGTAAAAAGGCAACCTCAATAAACACTATGTTTTAACAAAACTAGGAAACATTTTGACCGAGTGACGAACGATTACGCGACGAACTATTTATGATGCCGAAATGTCATCATTTCATTCCGCCCAACCAAAGAAAGACCTTGCTCCTACAAACATTACTAAAAACTAATTAAGTAAACAGTGTCCGAGTAAATATAACACACATGGTTATGTATATGAGTTTCTTTGAGCCAAAGGACCTCTGTTACGGGGGTTTGATCTCTGTCAGCTTGGAACGGATTGATTGATTATCTGGTTATAAAGGAAATTGAGATATTGTTTAACGTTTTGTATTAAGACAGATTATCGTTTAGTTCACTTCTTTTTGAAATCCACGTGGCATGGTGCCTGTTTCTGTTGTGACAGTGTAGCCGCTTGCGTAGGTTTATCACGTTTATTGTGTCAACTGATTCCCCTTTAATAATGAAGATATCGAAGTGAAAACAATTTCAGAATAACATATTGATACATCTACCAAAACAAGAATTGTTGACAGAAAACAAACCCAAGGCAGTAGGGAACAACGACCTTAAGACTTAGTGGACCTGGCGTGATCCATGGTACAGAAAGTAATTTTTCATGTATAACTACTAAAAATGTTTCTAATGCGTTTACCTACGAAAAGAAAACACACTTCAAACTAAGTCCCTATGATTTTAAAAATGCAGTCCGATAATTAAAAAATATGATTATCAAGCTCCTCAAAAGTGCTAAAAATGACTTTTTCACGTTTCTGTAGCTGAGAAAATATCAACCGTAATCGTAAAACAAAATCGTAGAAACCTGGATTGGACTTTACCACATACTTTCCACAAATAAAATTATAGGGTCATCGCTTGAAGTCCCGTTGAAAAACTGTTACTACGTCAACACTGCACGCTAGTTTAGTCCTTGGCGCCTAGAGGCGATGATGTGTTTGACGCACGGGTTATATTCGACTAATCGCCATCCCCGTCACCGTGCCGCAAACGTAAAAAAAAAAAAAAAAAAAAAAAAAAAAAAAAAAAAAAAAAAAAAAAAAAAAAAAAAAAA
>PNEQ01037377.1:0-61226 GCA_003012365.1 Medauroidea extradentata
ACAAATTTTGAACTATTTCAGGTGTTACGAAAGATTATTCTTAAACACGTTTTATTTTTTTATAGGCTTTCAAGGACGAATTTCCAAAAATCGTTAAATTACTTTTTAGGTATTTACTTATGTTTCATTATAAGACAAAAGCCACCTCGATATCTCTAACGGTTTAGGTGATACGACTGATTAATCAAAAAACTGTTTTTTTACCGGCTTTCAAAAACGAATTTTGAAAAATCTTGAAATTACTTTTTAGGTATTTGCGTAAGCTTCATTTTAAAGAAAAAATCACTTCGATATCTCAGGTGGTTTAAGAGGAAGAGAGGATTTACTGTAAACGAATTAAACGGCTTTTCTACTCCTTAATATAAAAATTTCGAAAAATCCTGAAATTTGTTTCTAGACATTTGTATTTGCGACCTAACGAAGTGAATAAGACGACGATAGCCCGTCGGGTTCGAGAAATATCAAAGATTTGCAAAAAATAAAATAATACATTTTACCCCGTTTTACCACCTTAATAGCCGAATTTCAAAATTACCTTTCTTACTGCGCGCCTACGCCACAAGGGGAAACTTCCCTTAAAATTTCACGTTTCTAGGTCCAGTGGTTTGGGCTAGGCGTTGATGATGAATGAATGAGTCAGTCAGTCAGTGAGTGGGGCACTTCCTTTTATATATATAGATTAAATAATACAACTATCTCAACGTCATAAATAAGAGGCTGTTTGTTTTAACATCTATACCCCGTTAAAAGCATAAATTTATAAACCATATTGCACTCTCTGACAATGGCATTAAGCAGTAAACCAGAATATAGTTTTAATTAGGGTTGGGTCTATAAATGAATTTGCAGTAGTAAATTATGCTTTTCTGAATACACTTCTTATTAGTTTGGCTTAGCTACATTTATTTGATACAGAATGTTAACTAAATGTTTCAAGCAGGCCTGATAGCTACAGCTAATTCATTGAATCGTGACTTAATCACTCAATCGGCGCATTACAATGCAAGGAACACGTAAAAATAGAGATTTTGTCAAGCCCACAAGACCAGTTAACTTATGACAGCATATACATATGAACAGAAGTGCTTCGAAATAACTGCCATTAAGAACAAATGATACAGCTAGTGCGCAAAGGCAACGTGCCGTTTACCTGTCAGTAAATATGCTGCCATCATCTAATTTATAATTGCAATATACAAGATGGCATGCCCCTACAACAGCCCAATAGTGTGGTACGAAAGGATCATCTAATACAAAGGAAAATATTCTTACTATATCTGCACAGATGATGACTTCCACGAACTGTAACCAATTTACTTTTGATCTTTGTGCAATGGGAGTGCATGACTGTATTTATTTGCTTGGACATACTCCATTGCGAAATAAATGACTGTCAAAAGAAAACTAAAACTAAAAATAAGACAAGAAAACATAAATAAGCAGAGTATGCTTTAGTCATCAGGATACATACACAACATTAAATTCCAAAAATGGAATCTGGTCAGATAAAACAAGGATCAAACAGAAAATAAAAGAAATAACCAAAATATAAAAAAGAGACCTAAGTTGACATGTGATCCAATGATGAGACGAAACAAAAACACAAACAGAAACACAGCAAACGACGCAAACGATGAGACGAAATAAATCACAGTAGTTTTCCAAACAGTCAGTATGAACGACGTTTCGGGAACTGGAATATGTTCCCGTCATCAGGTAGACACACAGGGTTCAGGAACACGAGTGCGACTGATGAGGAGACTCCGCCGCTGTTTCCTCATGTGCCATCCGAGGCCGTGCTGTCGCGAGACCGAAAGCCGAAGCTTCCATAACTCTCTGGGTGTTTGTAAATTCAAATGCACCCCGACAGTCTAGTTTCAAATCATTGGAACGGCGGCGGGGCGCGTGTAACTGTTTTAGCTGGGCTCCGGACCCGTATTTAAGGCTGGGGGGGGGGGTTTGCCATTAGTAAAATTACGTGTTTGTGTAAACGGCGGGGAAGTTAAGCTCCCCTCCAGCTAAGCTGGAGTGATGTAGTGTCGTGATGTCTGTATAGTGAGGTGAGTGTTGTCAGCAAGTGGCTATCTAAACTCTTGGAGTAGTAGTGCGTGAGTCTGTACGACATGAGAAAACTATGGGTTTATATACGGTAAAGCCCCTTATCGTGCTCAGTCAATTGGGGACGAGCTGTCTCCTGATTGGTCGCGCAGCATGTATTGACTCTGATTGGTTGTGTCGTATGTCAACTTAGGTCTCTTTTTTATATTTTGGTTATTTCTTTTATTTTCTGTTTGTTCCTTGTTTTATCTTACCAGATTCCAGTTTTGGAATTTCATGTTGTGTATGTCTCCTGATGACTAAAGCATACTCTGCTTATTTATGTTTTCTTGTCTTATTTTTATTTTAGTTTTCTTTTGATAGTCATTTATTTCGAAATGGAGTATATCCAAGCAAATAAATCCAGTCAATTTACTTATGTAAAGTAGCAGTTCGCTAAAATAGGTAACAGGTTTAGTCAACAAGAGGAATGATAATTGAAGGCAGAAACTATACAGCGACAAACAAATTTGAATGCGAGGTTAGACTCTAGCGTGCAACGTGGGTGTTCAGGATTAAATGCTATCTTTTCATTGGAATTGACACCTAGTATTGTAGGACTGAAGTCAGAAGTGTATAGTCAATTAGAGGCAAATGAGGAAAGTGTCAGGTACAAGCTGTCTATAGAAGACCACACATTTACTGCCTCAGTACAGTTTTGTGAGGGTCAGGTAGTCGTATTGGAAAACAAATCAACCTCTGTAGACAGTAGACAAGAGAAAGTACAAGGTTTAATTGCCCAACTCGTGTCCCTTGAGCAACATCTGAACCAAAGAACTGTCAGAGGGGCTTATTGAAGAGCCAAGGACCTGTTATAAGATATATAAAAATTTCAGTCTGTACACGATTGGACAAGAAGTCTGTAGTGAAGAGTTGATCATGTCACCACCAATCTGTACATGTTTCAGTTGCAGAACTCTCCAAAGGGAACAAATTGTCCTAACGTAGAACTAAGTTCACCAGTTTCTGAAGCACACCAGCCAAGCTGTGGCCAGGCTGAAGCCTACAGCGACCCTCAAAATCCTAATCCAACACTGGCCGACATCTTGTTTTACCATCCAGTAAAGACATGATCTGAACAAACACCCAGGTTTGAAGGGAGGAGAGCCCGAGCTACGAATGTCAGCCAGAAATTGAACCATGTATTTAGTAAACAAGTTTTGTTGTTTAATGGTAAATTTTTATTCTAGGCTGTAGCGATAGAAAACTGCTACGACTATGCCACTGTGCAGCAAGGTGTGCAGGGTTTCGTTGGTGTACACTCTGTAGTGGCCTATCGGACGACCACATAAGTATGTAGTGAGTACTAACTATGCTGTAGACTATATATAGTTTCTGTAGGTGTAGGTAGTGTATATGATAGGTAATTGGGTCAGAGTAGATGGTAACTGCAAGTTGGGCTACATTGTATGATATCGCAGCGTTCTTAGTTGTAATAGAACGATGTAGCTTTTATCATTCTTACGTCTGTAGAAAACAGGTGGGCACCTTAAGGAGAAGACTCGATACACAATTACACTTTTCTGAACAATTACAACATAAATTCTTGCTACCAAACCCAAAAATGATAGTAGAACAGAATAAGCATAAATAATTTAATTAGGACTAAAGAATAATGTGAAGTAAATGTGAAGAAAATGATGCCGACTGATATTTTACGAGTAGAGAAATACAATACAATTGAAGTACTGACTCAGAAATATTAAAATCTTTAAATAATTCAACTGACTTGTAAATGAAATGAAATTAAAGTGAAAATAAAACGTTAGTTGCTGCACAAAACGGTAAGTAAAATCTTGAATTCCACTTATAGAATAAATATTCTTAATTGAACAAATAGTTTCAACAAATAAAACAAATTAAAGAAACAATTTGAGTCCAAGACATGTTTCATTACAGTCTGAGACTCGTTAAGCAATACGAAACTCTCTAATCTCAAGACCTCTGACATGCAGAGATTTAACCCACAAAATCTCATAAATAAAGTTCGTGACCAGTTCGTCAATACGTTAAATCTCTTGAATTACATTAAATATAACTGTAACTTAAAATGCAAACTACAAGAATTTAAGCCTTCTACTTGACGAAATATAAAGGAAGCGTCCCTGTTGCTTTAGACGTCAAAATATAGCAGTCTTCTAAAAAGAATGTTGCAACACTGAGCAACCAGCCAGTGAGGAAACTGATGAAGAAATCAGTGGGCTTGAAGGAAACGAGAACCCGTCATTAAGATCATAGAGGAAAGTGATGAGAACAAGTCATATAGAAAATTTTGAGCTGTATGTTGTTTATTACTACTTGTTAAGTCAAATTTACCCAGAGACCTATGGAAGAGAGCATGCAAAATTGAAGAATGGCGAAATGCCATCCGGAAAGAATAAGTTGCTCACAAGAAGTTCTAGACCTGGGTTGCAGATGATGTATAACCAATTAAAACTACTTGAGTATTACAAACCAAACTAGACGAGTTAAAGAAGGCCTGGTTAGTGGATAAAAGTTTTCAAACAAATAATAATTAACTTATGTAAGCATCTGTACCTAAATTGCCAACAATTTGGCTAACATTATAATATTACCTACAGAATGACAATGGATATTCCCCCTGAATTCTTAAACGGATATCTAGATAGTGATGTATACGGATTTTAAACCTGCGAAGACCTTCGGTAACTTACAGTGTTTTATTGGAACAGAGATAAAAGTCAAGGACGATCACACTGAGCTGTGTCAGCTTAAACTAATTGAAAAAATCCTGAAGAAATAATGAAGACAGACTTGAAATTGAGAGGAATAGTTAAGCCATACTCTGTTATGATATTTTGTTATGTTGCCGGCAGTGGGGCACGTATTAATGTGAAACAGATCGATGGGGTAGGTGGATTAAAAAAATGAAAGAAATCTTGGAATATTGTTAAAATATGTTGGTCGTTTTCTTATCAATATTATAGTTAAGTTTACCGATTATGTCACGTTATGAGTAGGCAGAATATTAGGTACAGTTTGGACACATGGGATTATTCTAGGTAAAATATGAACATTGGTCGTTAATCATGAATCATTTTGGCATTGAATAAGAGGGAAGACAAATTAAAATCATCAAAATAATTGTTTGCAATTAGAGATTAGTGTAAATGGAACTCGAGGTTGAATAAACTAAACTTTTAGTTCTTTTCATCTTCAGATACCGTTGTTATAATGAAGGACTGATAAAATGCTCATTATTCAAACTTTTACTTTAATTTTAAGAAAAACACTACTGGAACGTTAAATCTCTTAAAAAATGTAAAACCAAGTTGCATTTGTCTATTGACAAATATATTGCATATGTAATTTTCGTCATACCACAGCAGAATAAATGATAAAATCATAACAATGCAATGAATAAAATTCTTACCTCATAAATATATTAAAAAATATACTCACATATTTGTTCGTGAATAATTAATAATATACTTCCAAACGTACAGAAAATAAATGCACAGTAAATATAATGAATTACCGAACTTGCTGAAAGCTTGCAGCAGCCTTGTCACGGAAAGTCAGAAAACTTGTCTCAGTCACGAAGTGTCAAGGCTGTAAGACTACAGCACACTTGCAATAAGAATCTATAGTCGTCACCAATAAAGCTTACTTCAAGCGTGTCATGTTTGCGTGTATTAGGCTCGCCAGTTAGACTTGCAGTGTATGATTCGCCAAGCTTACTATAGGCTTAGTGAGAGAAGCTTTCTGCAAGGTGTTCTGGAAAACACTAGCATTACTGCTACAAACTTACATACTGTCATGGCATGGCAGCTGCAATCTTTCAGGAAGTCATCATTTTCCTGACTCTGTAGAACACGGAGTTCTACCGCAATATAGCCTTGTGATCACACTTGTCAGAAAATGTAAGTGAAATAGATCCTGAGCGTTAGATTTCAGATTAAGGAATATTAAAACATGAACATTATTGACATTTGTCTTACCAACAGCATTAAAAATCCTGTATGAGGTCAGGTGGCTAATATAGCCCTTTCTTCTGAGCCACTGCGAGGTGGAAGCACAAGCTATTTGGACGATGATTCCCACGGCGTTACCGGCAGAAACAACGTAACCAGCCTAGAAAAGTGAGTGCATGTACATTGAATAAGTGAGACATTTCAGCTGGGCACGTTTACTCATATCACTCTTTCGCAGCGTTTAATATGCGTTACCGCAGTATTAAGTAATATGTTGGTGTTGGTTGTATAAACCTGCAGTAGTTGGATGGCTGTAACATTTTTGGTAGGCAATTAAAGAAATTTGTTTGATAGTTTCGACCAATGACGACTGTTGCAACCTAATAATAGGGAAACTGTTAAAAACACGCGAAGTTCTTTTTATACCGATACATCTAACACAGTCAGGAGGCGACATCAGGTTCTCAAACAAAACAAGAATACAGCTGTTTTAAATGGTAGAAATAACATCAGTAAAATTGGAATACTTTAACGTTTCTTGTGAAAATTTACAATTAACAATGTTATTCTTCAAGAAAAATCAGATTCTAACAATATATTATGTACGTTTAGACATGTAAAATTTACAGTAGAATAAATAACGTATTTTATATTATAATGTTGGCAGTCACTGCGTAACTTTCTTGCCATTCAAGCCTGATTTAAAAAATACGTTTTTCTTCTTTCATTAAAAATTACATTTTCATGTGTTTCAAGAAAAGAAACTGATAATTGAACTGCAAACGATACCTGCATTCTGAGTGTATGACAATTTGAATCATTTATGAAATTCCACGGAAAATCCAATAAAAACTTAAAAAATTATAAAATAAATAAAAATAAACACGTGTAAACAAATAATCTGCTGTCAACTAACGAATAACATACATATAATTATTGAAAATGGAATATAATCGACATTTAAAGAGAAGTCACAAAACCAAAAAGACCGACAAAAACACGCAATAATGTATAAGTTTAAATGTTAACACCTCACGACGTCCTTGGATATCTTCGACAGTTACTGCATTGGAACCATAATTTGATAAAGATACTTACAAATAATAAAGGGATGAGTAAATATTGATATAAATGTATTGGTAGGCTAAAGTCCGAACACAGTTAACCGTCATTAGTTTTACAAGATAGAATTGCTTTGTTTATTCTTACAGCCCATTGCTAGAGATGGTGACATTTCGTGACTTCAATGACCTGCGTGTTTGCGTGTTAGAATCAAATATACTATGCATACTCAATCCCTGTCTATTCGTTCATTGTCTGCTGTTCCACTGAGTAGTAGCTAGCAGACAAATAGTCGGGATTTGAATATGCATAGGATATTTGATTCTAACATGCAAATCATTGAATTCGCAAAATTTATGTTGGAAATATTTTGGTGATTGTCACAATTTAATTAGTTAAAAAATTTACAGATATTAAGATTACGTATTTTGAGCGTGAACTACACAAAAATATAATTGGCGAATTTTTAATTATTCTTGAGCGAGTTTGTCAGTAATAACTTTATAATTTAAAGTGTTACAATCTAACATAAAAAAATTTATGTAATGAAAATTTATGATTATATACATACATGTATATAATTTATAATCTTAAAACGTAACAGTTTAATAATATATAGTTATTGCTAACAAACTCGCACAAATGTAATGAAATATGGACCAATTACATTTTGTGTAGTTCACACTCAAAATACATAATCTTAATATTTGTAATTTTTTTTAACTAATTAAATTTATGACAGTGATAATTTATTCGAATGTGTGTAACACAGTTATGTTATTTATTAAATGCAGTGCTTTATAATATTAAAGTGTTACAATCTATGATTATAAATTACATATATATATATAAATATTCACACACAGAGTATTATTAGTTCCAACACTTACGTTAGTTGTGCTGTAGTGTAGCATTCTTGTCAGGTATGTAGGCAGCTCGGTGTTCATTATAAACATTATCCACATAGCTGAGATAGACACAGATAAGTAAGCCCACACTGGGGCGGACGTGACTATTTGCAGCCATGGAATCGGAAGGCTCGCCTGAAAAATAACAGTAAGTGTTCACGGTTGAGTTTGCTCACACATTTAGCTAAACATATTTTGTAGTTAAATGATTTTTTAAAATTAAATGACTCTATAAATTCACTGCATAGACTGATGCATTGGAGAAGAGAACGGGCCATTCGAAGTAAGTCCCGAAGCACAACTAGAACACATGATCAAATATCATTGCAAGGAAACCGTATTCAAATTTTATTTATTATAGCTTATCTCTTCATTGTTTGTATTCAAATCGACTTTGAAAAATAGAAAATTATGACTCGGTATTTTAATTCAGTAAATGAAAGGAGCAATCATAGACCTTGAAAGGAATTACGAAAGATACACAAATATAAATATTTTAAAAAATCTGACTCGCGCCGTCCAGTGTGTGTTAATTATCTTGGTGTAGTGGGTACTACCGGCATGCATTTTTCGCTAATAAAAAGATTGGACTAGGGATTAAGCAAATACTTTATAAAAGAATTAGACTTTTTACGCTGCGCTTTTGTTACGTGACCAAAATGAACGCTGACATATTGCAGGCGAAGATAGGGATTGTGTAATTCAGTGGTGTGTGTGGGGGGTGGGGGGGGGGGGGGGGTATCGATCTTTTTCAACAAAAAAACTTTGGTATAGGACATTGCATATTTTGGGCTGCAACGTGGCGCCGTTAAACTTGGTCACACATAAAGATAGACCGTCATCATTAGTCTTGCGCTCCTTGGGGTTCAGCGTGTCTCAATGCAGAGCATCAAACACGCAAGGCCGTTTTCCAAATGTCACAAGTATTCGTACTCCCGCACTCTCACTCGGAAGTGACGGCAAAGAGTGTTGTACCACAATGCAGTGTGTGAATGCGTGAGTGCGAGCACGCGAGTGTGGGTAGCAAGTGTCTATGCTCACTCTATGCGTATTCCAGGGTGTATTTTGTTTATTTGTTTACTGCGGCCACATTTTGAGTGCAGTGTATTATCAACTACAGGAAACAATTAATAATAATATAGAATGAGATACTCGATGCGCATTGCCGGCGATTAAAATGTTGATAGTAGAGTGCGTGTGAGAGAGTGTATGCGTTCCGAAATGTTTTGTAGGACTTCTGAGAGCGAGTGCGATTGCTAATGATGAGTATTTGAAACAAATCCTATGTTTCTGTTCTTTTGAGGAAAAGGTGGTGTGTATCGTGGCGTAGCAGAGTTTAACCGAGGCCACGGTGCGTTTGTAGCCATGTACACACCTCAAAAACCAACACAAATAAAGTATGGAGCTGGAAAAAGGTTAACAGATAAAACAGAAACTAAAAATTCGCATTAAGTGAGAGATTTAGATATATAAGGGTTTTACTCGACGTTTCATTGTCGAAACACTAGGAAAGACGAGTGGCGGGTGAAATGAGATGGAACTGTCCGGCGGCCCCGGCCAATCAGAGCAGCGGCTCAGTGAGCTTGTTTCGGCAGTTGGGCCTGAGCGCCCCTGGCGGCGGCAAGTCGAATAAAGTCAGTTTGTTCAATTGCCGGGCTGCTAACGATAGTCCCACGTCAGGCCAGCCTGGTGTGGCAATTATCAGTGCAGCAATGTAGTCCACTCTTGGTGATCTCAGCAGAAAACTGAGCAGCTCAGCAAGTGTTCCGGCTCCAAATTCGCTCTTCCCGCAGACAAATGAAACTTTCCTTTAATGCCAGGGTGAAGTGGGGATCCTCTCAGGAGCCTCCACCTCTCCAAAATAACTCGTCGATCTTGAAGGGGCAAGACATCCAGGATCTACCAAGTAGTAGGCTAGGTCCACCTGCCCCGGCGCTGAAGGTCCCCGATGACGCTCTCCACGCACTCCGCAGTCCACAGCCTGTAGGACCTAGCAGTTGGCTTCACTACACTTGGCATGCGCATGTTCCAGCACCTCGAGATCTCTTCCGCCGCCTTGACCATGGGATAGCTTCTTGCGGAGTGCGTCATCCATCTTCTTGCTGAGGTGCTCGGTTCGACGGCGGTATGGGATTAAAACTGTCTTTTATGATAATATGGCAGTACGAATCAGTAAGGAAAGATTATAGAACATGTACTGCAGTAAAATGCTATAAACTCCAATTAGGATATTCACAACATTAAGGGTCAAAATTATACAGATTTTAGAGGACTTAAAATCAAGTATATGGATATTGGAAACCCATGGTAATAAATGCCGTTTTCCCCCCTAGCGCGCCCGCGGTGTCTGAGTGGTCATACCACTCGCCTCTCACAAGGCAATCGGAGTTCGATGCCTGTTTTTTGGGAGGTTAAACTCGATACTTCCGTCTTCAAGGCAGTGCGGTGAAGAACACTTTCACATTTATAATAGTGCATTTACGATCAGCTCTTGTGTAGCACTTATGTATAATTGCAGTCTTGTTACATGTCCTGATAGCTGGGTATGAATATTCTCAGTTTGAATCCCCTACCTGTAAAATAATTAGTTAAATTGCAATACTTTTTTTCTGCTAGTTAAGGTTGGTGTTTTGTATAAATATTCTTAACTTAAATTTATTTCGCTTTAACTAACACACTAAATCGCAACCACACAGCATCGCATGTTAAATTTTATTTGGAATTGAAGTGGTGTTTAATAGAATTATAAAAATTTTTAAATGTAACTTCTAAAGCAATTGTAACGTCATGATGACGACTGATGTCACTATTTTTACTGTATGACCATTTTGATAGTTTGTAAATATTCCAACAAAAATCATTCTTTTATAGCAAGTATAACTTTAACTACGCCAAATTTTCCAGATAATTGGAAAATTTAATTTAACGAATGTTAACATTAATCTTAACGGTATTCTGAATATTAACAGGATCGGCGATAAGAAACTGTATGTTTCCAACCCAAATAAGCTGAATAACTTGCAGTATTTATGACCTCAATTGTCATTCGCACTCACCTCTGTTTCTTTCTTGATAGTTGAGGTTATGTAATTTTTCTCCTCTTCAGATATTCTAGGGTGCTTCATAGGCGTATCGTAGACTGTGAAAATCCACAAACATACGCCCAAAAGTCTTACTCCTGCGAATATGTAAAATACACATTCCCAGCCATAGGTGTCGAGTAAGTATCCAGTTACGCTAGATGAGATAATGGCGGCAATACCCAGAACTGAAAAAAGTACATTTACATTGGTTAAGCTCTCGTGTAAAATATATGTTATAATAATATCATATAATACTCAAGATATTTAATCTAATATTTGTATATAAAAATATCACTGTCCCGAAACTGAAATTGCATTTTTTCTTATGAACAAAATATTTCAGAGACTATAACAAAATTTAAATCCTGTGATATATTGGTGATAGATTCTTTTATGTACATTAGGCTGCAATTTAAGAATCGATAACCTTTGGTTATTTTCTATGCTGAACATCGTTTCATAACGGTAAATGTGAGTTTATTGAACTGAAAACTATTACGGACTATCAATAATTTATTTTCGTGCCGTAACATACACCAAAGTAACGAAAGCATAGGACATTTCTTTGGATTTCATAAAAAAATGTTGACAAACCCAAAGTATTAATAGTACTCTGATTGCGACATCAATCCTGCAATATTCGTTTGCACACCAAGTCAAGTTAAATGTGCTTATATTTAACTCGTGTTTTGAAACGTTGAGTACATTTTTGTTTTCAAAAACAAAGGAATGAAAAAAAAGCATCTTGGTACTGAATTAACTATATATATTATAAAATGTATAAAATCTGATAAGGAAGCAAAGTTATTATACGACAAGCTGCCCGTCCGCTGCTTAGTCCGCGTGTAATAATTTGTATAATAAAGCAGGTGATGTCTTATGCCATGATCGGCAGTATTCGTAAAATTAAAAAATAACTATAATAAACATACACGTGAATGCGTAGACTGTACAGAGATTGTCTTAGCAAAGTTAGTCTCTTAATTTAACATTAATATATTTTCTATATTGGTTTGATAATGTATAAAAGTGCATGTGTACTTAAATTGTAGTTAAACTTTTTCAAACCTTTCACTGTTTCTTTCCATCCTAAAAAACTTCCCACATAACGGAATTCCGAATTTGTCTTGAAAGTTAGGTTTTTGATTTTATTAAATTGTTTAGTATTTTTTTGGTTTTCTGACAGTTTTTTACATACGATTGTAGGGTCGGGGATCTCCCGCTTCATTCGCCCTTTCATTGCGGCGCTCACATCGGTTCTCTAATCGGCTGTAAAGAACACGCATTTAAGAGTCACCCTAACATTTCCACTTCACTTGTCGCTCAAAGGTTGCTGGTGTACACATTTTACACATACCTGGTCAGCATATTTTGAATTATGTTCACACCATCCACACGTTCAGAATCCCTCAAATATCCTTAGGGTGTGAGTTATTCAAATTTAATGTTAGTCAGGTATGAATGTACACATCGCGAGTTTAAATTCTTTGTGGTAAACATATTCTTAACATTTTATTTATTATGGTTGAAACCTCAGCTGTTATTCTGAGTTATGGGTGGTACGCACCGAATGTTTGCTGTTCCGGAATCAATTAATAATTAAGTTTGTATTCTGATTTTGAAACAAAATTGTTCGCTATATATTTCTGCTGCTAACAGTTAGGAGAAGAATTCACGTACATCCGAAGATGATGCCACACAACATTTGTCGCTCATCTGGAGGGAACCAAGTGGAGTCGAGCTCAAACATGACCGGCAGATACACTCCCTGTATACAGACAGAGAACACATCAATAGAGATTCACAAATGCAAACTTACAAAATGACTATTAAAGAATTGTAAATATAGAACATTATTTTGATTTATTCAGTAATTAAAAATACAATTATTTCCTAACTTGAAAACATGTTAGTAAGACTGTGAATGTTCTTTAAACTTTTGAAATGTACACAAAGGTATACTATTAAATTTTGTTAAAAGAATGTTGCAGTGTGAAGATATTCTACTATCTTAGAAGAAAATTGTAACCAGTTTATATTAAAGGATTGCGTATAAACAAAATGTTATGTCCCATGTTTCTACAAAGAAGCCACTACTAAGCATAATAAAATAAAATATTTAAATACACGAATATACTTTTAAAGATTAAATAAAAGAATACAACACAAGCGAAAAAAAATTTAAAAAAAAATTAAGTGTGATCATATATTTAAAAAAGTCTTATCACTTGCAAAGTAGTAAAAACTAAAACATGGTACGAAATACTTTTTAGACTTACGAAAGGCTAAACACACATAATAATATAAGTTCTATATACAGAAAAAGGTATTGTTAAGGAATGTATGGTGACGAAGTTATGGCTTTCTTTGGTGACTTGAGTGGGGTGATGATGAGGTAGTGTTATTGTAAGGTTGGTTTTGAGCTAAAAAAGTATTGCAAAACTTACTGACGCGTAATATAAATTCTACCAAGTCCTGACAAAGCATAACAAGAATGACACTTTCCTAGAGTTATAAGAAAGCATTATAGTACACAAGATAAACAAGTATTGATCAACACTTCTTACAAACACCTAACAAATTAAAATGTTTCCTTTGCCCAATATCAGTCACACATATGGTGGGCGATAAAAACTTAGGAATAGAAAAAAAAAACATTAAAAAAATATATGGAATACATGCATTTACATACTTGTTAAATACAACCATGATAAAAATGCTATGCTAGCTGCCACTGCATACGAACAAAATTCCTTGACGATAAAAATTAAGTGGAGCAGGTTCAGGAAACATCGAACTTAAAGTTGATAAGGTAAAATGTCCTACACACAGTACCTGGAAAATCGCCCTTATAGGATAGCGCTCCTACTGGTGAGGCTTGGAAATATAAATGGACTGAATTATCAGCAAATACAATGCCAACACAATATCGCAGACGACTCCGGAAGTAAGACGATGGGTAGAGCTTTAAGCACTCCTTGTGGAAAGGCTCAGAACCAAGTCTGAATAACCAGAGATACCCAGAAAGTGATGGGTAGCTGTGAGAATAACCAGAACTACCTAGAAGGCGATCAGTATGTACGTGAAATAACCATAGATACATACAATGCAATAAGTAACTATGTGAATAATCATCACCACCAAGAAGGTGATCACTAACTACATGAACAGTCAGGGCTACCTACAGGATGCGGCAACATAATTTACTGTTTTGAAATGCGCGATATTCAGGCTGTAGATGTCTTAGCGGGGCGGGAATGGTCTAATTTGAGAAGCGTGGGTGTAAAGTTTTGTTCCCCATCGATGCCAATCGCCATCATGTGCTGGAATAGCGAGGAGCGTATGTGAACATGTTAGGGGAATTATTTTTTCCCCCGCTGCTTGATGCATTGGAATTAAAGAATCTTTTGGTTCCAACGAGACGGAGCAACGGTCTACAGTTCAAAGGCATCAATGGCTGTTTTGAAGGAACACTTCCTAGAGCTCCTAATCTCACTCAATAAATGGCGATTTGTAGTGGCCAGCCCGCTCTCCCGACTTGGCCCCTTGTGATTTCCTTTTTTTGTGATTTGATATCTCGCATTTATGTCAACCGTCCTAGGACCGTACACATCCTGAATGCCAACATTCGAGCAGAAATTGCTAAATTAAACACTGCTAGGCTGATAAGTGTCGTAAGAAATGCCAGAAATAGGCTTACTCAGAGAATGGCAATAGAGAAGAGGGAGGGGCGTTACCTACCTTACTTGATTTTCAAAAATGTGTAAAACCAAACTTTAGATATGTACCTACATTATAAAACTTAAAATAGAAACTTTCTGATTCACGTAATTGGGTTTATTGCCATGTTAAGAAAGGAAGATACGTTGCCACACACTGTAGAAATCGATCAGTAACTACGTGAGTAAAATTTACTACCTAGAAGGCAATCAGTAACTACGTGAATAATAAGCGCTACCTAGAAGGCAATCAGTAACTACGTGAATAATAAGCGCTACCTAGAAGGCAGTCAGTAACTACATTAATAACCAGCGCTACCTAGAAGGCATTCAGTAACTACGTGGATAATCAGCGCTACCTAGAAAGCAATCAGTAACTATGTGGATAATAAGCGCTACCTAGACGGTAATCAGTAACTACGTGGATATACAGCGCTATCTAGAAGGCAATCAGTAACTACGTCAATTATCACTGCTACCTAGAAGGCAATTAGTAACTACGTGAATAATCAGCGCTACTTAGGAGGCAATCAGTAACTACGTGGATAATCAGCGCTACCTAGAAGGCAATCAGTAACTATGTGGATAATCAGCGCTACCTAGAAGGCAATCAGTAACTACGTGGATATACAGCGCTATCTAGAAGGCAATCAGTAACTACGTCAATTATCACTGCTACCTAGAAGGCAATTAGTAACTACGTGAATAATCAGCGCTACTTAGGAGGCAATCAGTAACTACGTGGATAATCAGCGCTACCTAGAAGGCATTCAGTAACTATGTGGATAATCAGCGGTACCTAGAAGGCAATCATTAACTATGTGGATAATCAGCACTACCTAGATGGTAATCAGTAACTACGTGGATATACAGCGCTATCTAGAAGGCAATCAGTAACTACGTCAATTATCACTGCTACCTAGAAGGCAATTAGTTACTACGTGAATAATCAGCGCTACTTAGGAGGCAATCAGTAACTACGTGGATAATCAGCGCTACCTAGAAGGCAATCAGTAACTATGTGGATAATCAGCACTACTTAGACGGTAATCAGTAACTACGTTGATATTCAGCACTATCTAGAAGGCAATCAGTAACTACGTGAATTATCAGTGCTACCTAGAAGGCAATTAGTAACTACGTGAATAATCAGCGCTACCTAGAAGGCAATCAGTAACTACGTGAATTATCAGTGCTACCTAGAAGGCAATTAGTAACTACGTGAATAATCAGCGCTACCTAGAAGGCAATCAGTAACTCCGTGAATAATTAGGGCTACCTAGAAGGCAATCAGTAACTACGTGAATAATCAGCGCTACTTAGGAGGCAATCAGTAACTACGTGAATAATCAGCGCTACTTAGGAGGCAATCAGTAACAACGTCAATAATCAGCGCTACCTAGAAGGCAATCAGTAACTACGTGAATAATCAGCGCTACCTAGAAGGCAATCAGTAACTACGTGAATAATCAGCGCTACCTAGAAGGCAATCAGTAACTACGTGAATAATCAGCGCTACCTAGAAGGCAATCAGTAACTACGTGAATAATCAGCGCTACCTAGAAGACAATCAGTAACTACGTGAATTATCAGCGCTACATATAGGGCAACTATGTTATAATGTTACCAACTATGTAATAATGATGGTGGGTAGAACATATGTGAATGACTACGAGACACGATACTGATCATAGCCCTCGAGCTCCTCTTTGTATCCTGTCCTTATAATCGGCTATGCACTACTACTTAAGCTGTCTAATAAAAATATATTGAGACGATAAATATGCCGTAGGCATAAAAGTATTTTTTCTAAACAACATGTACGAACTCTTAACAGGTGGTGAAAATATTTAACACACGAATTTTCTTCGTTTCTCGTAAAATGATTACGGAAGGGTTTTATGCGTCCTTTAAAACTAGTTTTAAAATGCTTTTAGTTCCAAATATTAGAAACGACTTGCAAATTAAACGATCAACAATGTTTTGTACGAGAGAGATATTAAATCACTAAAATCTATTTGGTGGTATGGTACTACCTCAGGGTAGAAAATGTGTTGCTTCTCTATATTTCTATGGTAGTGTTGTAGGGTACAAGTTAAGCTGTGTTAAACCACAAAATAAAATATTTCTGTTTTTTTTTTAATTATTAAATGTTTAAAACAGTTCTTTTAAATTTAAACGTTTGTATTTAAATACACAAAGCTTTCGTTCTTAGTTTTTGTGTACGTAAAATTGTAGCCTGCAAAGCCTTTATCCACTGTGATTTTTTTCAGTATGGTATATCAGTTAGTTTTAATGTAGTCCTTAAAACTGAAACATGCAAATTTTGACTTTAACAAGCCATTACGCGAAAACTATGAGAGATAAAAATTTTTTCATAAGAGCAAAATTTGGTAACATTTTGTGTCTAAAATAATAAAAAAAAATATCTGGTACAAATTTAAAAATAAAAAAAAAAGTCGTTGGAAACTGAGGTGAAGCGCGCCCTTAAGGCGTTGGTTAAGATGCATTATGAACAATTTAAGTCAGCAGACAAGGTTTCAACGTTCGAAAACTTTGAGGTGAAACTTTTTTTTCTGGAAATTCGAGTGAATTAACTTTATAAACATAATTTCCGCTGATTGAAAATAAAGTAAAGTACAATTTACAGGACTCTTGACTGGAAAATAGGTAGCAAGTGCCCTTTGTAAAGCTAACTGTGAATCGAGTGCTTGGCGTTAATCTGAGTGTTTTTCATTAAAAATGCTGCTTGTAGGTTTACATATTTACAATTGCCAAAGGAATAAGATACTAGTATATTTGCAAAATTAACTCAAGGAAGATATTGTTTATCAAGCATATAAAATATACCTTCTGTAGGAAATTTTTCTGCGCGATTCTAATGTCATATGAAATAATAATAAACATGTTTTTAAAACATAATAACTTCAAAATATAACACTGAATGAAATTCAAGTAAAAAAAATAAAATAATTTTCGCTCTTAATTTTGGCGTCTGTATTTGTATTTGGTATGTTAGGCTCTTTACAACACTTCTTTGTATACAATGCTCTTTACTATATTCTTGACGGTGGTACTAAAAACCTAGGGGCCTATAGCTCATACAAGTCTACAACATGTAGTCTTGTGAACTTGCGGCAAAAAGTCTCAACACAAGTTGGAGAACAAGATAAGCAAAATTACACACACACACACACACACACACACACACATATATATATATATACACACACACACACAACACACACACACACACAACACACACAATTTGTAACTGAATGTTACAAGACAATGCCTACCTGTCGGCATTGCCACAAAACTCCCACTTTTGAGTGCTTGTATCTCAGAAAGTATTTATCTGAGTGTGTTCGGTCAAGTGCTCCTTTCTTGTGCCTTGTGTCATTCCGGTTCTTTATTTACTGGGATGGGTTGCTACAGGACGTACATGTACAATAATATATGCATAATAACAGAGGCGACTGCATATTTCCAACGCATGGGATGGGATAGTGTTCACACTTTATTCCCTGCATACATGTTGTCATGTATACGAATTGAATCCGGAAGTTCAGCGTTCATTTTGTAGTGGTTGTTGGATTTTCGTCACTTAACATGTCCATTAACACAAATTTCACGGTGGTATTACGCCTATACTATTGACAATAGAGGCGTGGTTCCTGCACTCATTATTATTGATTTTGGTCTGGCTACCTGTACCCGCGATCTTTTTCGCGATTTACTTTCCAATCCTGTTTATATACAGTGTGAGGTACATAATGTGATACAGAGCAACAGCACTCAAATTAGTGATCATATCCACAAATGTTTCAGACAGAAGTTTCAGTGTTCAAGAAGGCCGTCATACTGGGCCACCCTATTTTTTTATCGGTGGAGGCGTCGAAGATTCGCCAATGTCAACTCCACTTTGTTAAATTGTACCATGTATATTTTTTTTTCTCGATGATATTAATACCGATTTGACGACGAATTCTGCGACCTACAACACAAGGTCATTTAGTCACGCACTCAAAGGGTCCACTAACCTTGGTTTGGGTCTACTTACAGAAGATGCTCGATATGACGACCCTCGACTTGTAAGCACTTGTTAATTCGCTGATGAAAAGACCGTCGAACGTCAGCCAACATTTGTGGTGTCATTTCGGTACGTGCTCGGCGTATTCATACTTTCATGTCGTTAGGCGTGGTAGGTGCTACCGCCATTACGCGTTCTGTGACAAAACCTCATATGAAGTAATCTAGTGGTGTTAGATCTGGCGAACGAGGTGGCCAAGATACAGGGCCGCCACGTCCTATTCACTTGTCGCCGGAAATCTCATTCATCTATTGTCTCGAGCACAGAGCATAATGGGGTGGTGCACCGTCGTGTTGCATCCGAATATTCATGCGAACATGCAAAGGCACGTCTTCCAGTAACTGAGATAGTACGTTGTTAATAAAGTTTGCGTAAACTTGCCCAGTCAAGCGACCTTAAAAAAAATATGGCCCAATGACGTGATCGCCGACAATGCCGCACCAACAATTAACGGACCACGGATGTTGAAATGGTACAGTTCTCATAAATCTAGGATTATCGTTTGCGCAATAATGCATATTATGCCTAGTCACATTTCACGTATTTGTGAAGTTAGATTTGTCGGAAAAGAGCACATGACCCAAAAAGGAGACATCTGTACGAATTTGTCTACGAATCAAATTACAGAAACTGTAGCGATTTAAGAATTCATTGCCTTACAAATCCTGATGTAATGACAGACGATACGGATGGAACGTGTGTTGATGTAAGATTCTTAATACAGACCGCTGACTAATTACTCTTTTTTTTTTTTTCAATTTATCTGCTGCTCACATGTGGATTTAGTGCAGCAAAAGCTACGATAGAAGTCGCATTGTTTTCATTCACAACCGGTTGAATTGTGACTTGTTTGTTTCACTGTACCGAAGCGACAGAAACAGTTAACTAATCGCTTTACAGCCATTTGCGATTTTTGCTGCATATCCGGATAACGAGCCGTATACAAAACCTGGGCGCTTCTGTAATTTTTACGGCATTCCTCCAACACAGTCAATATATCTAATGATTCTTGAAAATTGTTCATTTTCGCGGTCCGATGTACTCACATTAGAAGGTAACGCGTGACTACCTGACCTGAACTCGTCGTCAAATCGGTGCCAATGTCATAGAAAAAAGATACATGGTTCCACTTAACAAAGTGGAGTTGACCTTGACGTAGTTTCAGCGTCTCCACCGATAAAAAAAAAAGGTGGCTTAGTATGATGGCCTTCTCAAACACTTAAACTTTTTGTCTGAAACATTTGTGAATATGATTACTAGTTTGTGTGCTATTGCTGTGCTGCGGCATTCCAATATATATATATATATATATATATATATATATATATATATATATATATATAAACACACACACACATTGGAATGCCGCAGATTATTTCGAGTTAATTGTAATGAAGTGTGTCCGTCGCAATTGCGGTGTAGATTCTTGAAACGGTAGAGAACATATGCACATACGTTAAAATGTGAACATTAGTACGTGTACACGATATTTAAATGAATGCGCATTCATGAAAACGTTTTTTCAAAGCCTTTATTATCTTTCATGGCGTGGCCGCAGTACTATCATAACATTAAAGCAATTGCGTCCAAAAACAACAAACAATGTAGATAAAGAGACAATACCTTATTGTGAAAAAATAATTTTGATAAAGCAATTACGAAAGTTTACTGATATTACTACACGCACAAAAATATCATTGTTAAAAAAAGATTAACTGTACCTGATAAAGGATATAAAAATAATTTTACAGTGTACGAAAAATTGCTTAAATTTAAATTTCAAACTCAGATGTTCAAGGTTTAAAAGGAATATTATACGGTATAATATTTAAGAATGATAAATATCGTAAAAATTATACGCCATTTAATATTACATAAAAGTCTTAACTTGGGAATCAGTTTGGGATGTTTATGAATTGTAAGTCTCTATAAATGGTCTAAATTACTGAAAAGAAACATGGTGATAATTTTTTAAATCTCTAAAATACAAGCGAGAAGTAAAACGAAAATTGTAGTAAAATGGAGGTTTCAAAATATTAAATGTGGCAAGCGTGAATTACATACACAAACCAGAAGAAAATATTTTGAATAAACATTACAGATAAGTAACACTATTTATGGTATAAAAATTAACACTGATTTGACCAATTATTGACTTATTCTAACTTATAAATACCATAGGCCCTGCAGGGTAACATACTGACATCAAACTGAAATAATAAAAAAAAAATAATCTGAGTAATACAACTGATGCAGCACAAACCATGCTTTAAGTTGTAAAGTCACGGACATATTTGATCAATGTCCAACAAAAATATAAATAAATAAATCGGGTGGTTTACACGCGATAGACATCTTAAATAATGCACCAAGACTTGACAGTTTATTTATGTTTGTCAAATGTTAAAATGCACAATGAAGTACATTAAAAAACTCGTCTATAGTTACTGAGCAACTACTAAAATGTTTCAACGGGTGATATGTCAGCCCCTGATTTATGTTTCGTAGAACGTGGAATGCCAACAATAGTACTGGACAGGGTAAGTACAAATTGAGGCATTTATTTAGGATAAGATATGCCTTCTCAGTTTTTAAACTGAGAAAATACTTGGAGGGGAAGGGGGAGCAGGAAACGTGCGTAGTCTTTGTAAACCTTTCAAATCAGACGATGCGAAATAAGCAAGTGAAGTAATTTATATGGGAGATAACATTTTGAATTATATCGCTACATACGGTTGTACAAGCTCTATGTGCCCAGTGACTGAATATTTTTTTCTTTTTTTTACTAAACTATAGACGTTGCGGCACAATCATCAATGGTTATGCTAGAGATAGATGAGTCAACACACGACGTATAGTACTTGTACCATCCAAATACTCTCTCGAATGCAAGGTCAGTTTTGATATGTCGATAAATACGGGCCGGGATGTTAAGAGTGGCAGGGTTAAACCTACGAAAATTTTTCTAATGTGCATCTATAGCTATAATACTTAGCCTGCTGTAGAGTATGCTCAACATGCAGCTTGGTTATAATAACACTTGATGGCCGAGCTACTAAACTGGCGTACAAAAAGGTATATTCAATTGAAAAAGTAATACACACGGGAAATGCTGCGGATGAACTGCTAGCTACGTATTAAACATTATTGTTTGTATGTGTTCTACGCGGTTCTATGTCACTCATCGAATTGCGATGAAATTTATGCAAAAAAATGGGCGGGGTAAAGCAAAAGGAGGCTGAAGGACAGAACAGGTTACCCAAACAAATTAGTGAATAAAATACTTTTGTGAGTTGTGCGTGCATCCGCGAAGGTGTCAGCCAACTTTTTTTTCTTGGTCAGCAGAGAGGGGGGTGGGTGGCACAATGGAATAGAGGGGCAGAACGGGATACGCGAAAAATCTGTAAAAAAAAAAAAAAAAAAAACTAAAGACGTCTGGTGAGTTGTACGTGCGTCCGCAAAGATTTCAGCCGAAAAAAAAAAACTTTTGGGGTGAAAATGAGGTGGTCAAAACTAGGTATAGGAACTTAACGGGGTACCCATATTTTTTTAAAATTTAATTTTGTGGAGCGACCACGAACGTTTCTACAAAAAATATATGCTTTGGGATAGGTGGAAGACAAAACAGAGTACAGCGGCAGAACGGGATACCCAGAAAATTTTGTGGATCCATTTTCCTTTTCATTGTGTTTCTGAAACGGATATTTATGATCATTAACATCATTTTGTCTCATTTAGCAATTTCTAAACTAATTTTTTTTGTTTCAGGAATATTATCGCAAAACCCTGCAAACGAAGTCGCGGAAACCAGCTAGTCTTCGGTAAAATCTGAACCATCATAACTCAATGTTTTTTTTTTTTTTGCCGAGTAGACATTTTATTGGTTATCGGTGGACGTGTATTTACACGGCTGTAGGCAAGAGTACGGTACACTTTGCGTTCGAGCAAAAAATTAAAAACGGTTTTTAGAAAAATAAGGGCTGGAAACCACAACGTAAAATGTAATTTTTGTAATTTTTATATGATTGTATTGCCGAGTTTAAAAAATACTCGCGTTTTTACTTGAAAATAATTTTACTGTCCGAAAACCACTGTGCGAGAGGCTTTCAGATAGTAAAATAGTTTTCAAGTCAAAAAGCGAAAATTTTTTTATATTTGGTTATTATATAGATATGGCTATAATATTTTAAATTATAAAAACTACAGTTTTCAATTTATATTGAATTTGTCGATTCAAGCCGTTAATTTTAAACACAATGTTAAATTTTTTACTTGAAAACAAATCATACTACTGACTAGTGCTGTATAAATAGACATTTACTAATAATATATCTACTTTACATAAAATTCCCATCAAATTGTGATGAGTAGTTCGACGATTGAATATTCCAGTATTTGTTTAAACACTATTTTTCAATAATTTTCTCTAGTGGTCTAGTAGAATACAGTAAAAATGCACAGACCTGTACGGTATATTCGGCAAGTTAAGAGGGATTTAGGTGCCACGGCTGGTCATTAGAAGTTGATGTGAGCCTCTGTTTAAAATTTGTCAACGTATTTAAAGAAATACACAGTCTTATAAGATAATGAAGCATATATTAGGCAAAATCAGATGTAAAATAATGATCAGTTAAACAAGCTAACAATCTTGTGCGAATTGTAATAACCAAAGTCATTAAAGGCAAATTATGTCAACCACGTGCTACTGATTTCTTGATGAACACCTATAAAGTTAAACCAACATTTATGTGTTTGTTTTGACGCTACATTATGTTAAGATTGTTTATCAAGGAGATCAGTTTTAAAATGATAACTCACGCCAACGACTCCCTGCAGCACCCTCGCCACAATGAGAGAGTACACACTCCAGTGAGCCATAACAGGGCTGAGGGCGGTGGTGACAATGTTGAAGATTGCTACTCCGACAGCCATCAACTTGGGACTCCACATCTGGATGAGGCGGGCCGCCAGCATCATGGACAACACTGAGCCATATGAGTTGCCATTAGTCACATAGCTCTGCATCAACTCACTCCAGTCGAAGTCGCCTCCCTGCGATCAAAGCAAATCTCTGTTGATAGCGATAGAGAGAGAGACAAACTTGTTTAAGAGTGCGTGGTAGACAAATAAACGCTGAAAACATTTTCGAAGCCAATATGGATAACATACTCAATGATAATCCTAGATAACGGTATTTGCCAACTTTATGAGTGAATATTTATCCAGAATTACCAATTCGTTACGCGTGATCTCTTGCCTCGCAGTTAAATGCACGAGGTTCCGGCGTTAGAGATTGTGCCTTAGAAGTTCGTAGCATTGGAAACAATTTTGTTTAAAACATTGGGTAAAACTGTTGTCTAGGATTGCTATTGTTTAATTTTCGAAAATTGGCTTCAATAAACCTACAGTTATAGATTGATGCTTATAGCGTTGAATTATGTACCACGCCCTCTTAAGTAACTAAATTTGTACCACACGCCAGCCTGTAGGACCTTCTACTATAATTCTGGGGATTCTCAAAGGAGTTTAGATGACGAAATTATTATTCCAACCATATGAGCACTTTCGAAGTTTTAACATATAGCAGGAATCAAAGAAGATTCATAGCACATGAGTTTGGTCGTGGTTGTAGGCAAAACAATCGTAAATATTTGGTATATCCTATGCGAACACAAATCGTGTCTACTATCTGTAAGACACTCAGAAGAACAAATTATTTATAGGTTCTTACCTAGATTGCATATGTATTATTGTAGTTCAAGCGTATTAGAAAATGAGTGAGAATCGACCGAGGGAGAGGTAATCGTTTTGTACTGCAGCGCATGTGAATTTGTTTGCAGTGGATGGATGTTAACTGAGTAAAAGGGAAAATGAATTTCGTATTTTTGACACTTTTATTTTCCAGCAATTATATTCAAAACATGTGTACGTAAATTTATTTTTCAGCCTTTGTTTGTGTAATTTAATATTTAAAAATAATTAAAATGTATTATTTAAGTTATGAATCTAGACTTTGGCTGCACTACGCTGAGCAACAAGGATTCACTTGCTGAGCTGTGTGCAGCCATCTGTACGCGCATCTGATGCACGCCTACACTGCAGCGCGTTAAACTGACAAAATAGACTCACTCACATATTGCACCTGTGGCGTGTTCTCTCCTCAGCTTGAATAACAATACGCGCTGGTATTTTACTGTTTTTATTATCAATTTCGAGTAAAAAAACAACTTAAATCTGTGCACCAAGCCGTGTTTGACTGCACGGCAATAAAACAAATAAAACTCAGAAGTTAAGAACATTACCCTTTATTCATTTTGCTTTTGCACAAATTATTTATTTATTTAATTTTAAAATAGGGTAGATATCTTATAATGTTCTTCCAGTTCTGATGAAAACAACTTTTAATGACTAATTTTCCGACACAAAAAGATGAAGACTTCATTAGTTATATAGTTAGCAGAAAACGTACAATCGTTCACCTATAAAAAGTAGACTTTATAGTGAAAATTATTTAGAGCATATATGTTAGACTTTTTTGCGATATCTGCTCGTCCTTATCCTGAAAAAAAAAAAGTAATCGCAAAAGCAGTAGAAATAAGAGAAAATTCTCTACGATCACAACATTTTTTTTAAAAGTTTGAGGTTAAGTTTTTTTTCAAAAGCTAGCAAGTTTCCTTAAATGTGTTTAGTGAGCGGCTTCTTAACGATAACAAGTCTGTGCAAGGTTGATTTTGGTCATTCTGGCCAACAGGCACCTCAGTTCTGTTAGAACGCAACACTGTAACGAGTTCCTGTACTTAGAAAATATTACCTTGTCGCTAGAAGAGCTATTAGTCGCCTCAGGAGCTCCTGGGCACACATCTGAGGACGTCGCATAACTGTTGGCAACAGTGGTGGAGTTGTATTCTTCTGTTTTAGTGGTAGACCTGACCATGCTCGTTATGGCCAGAGGCATGACACCATCGGAAAATGAAGACGTAAGCATGTCTACCAGTCGTACCACCAAGTAAACGTACCGTGCTGGTATATAGAACTTTCCTGGAATATTTGGAGCGAAAGTATGTTATTAATTACTACCAAAGTTATAATAGACATAAATTTACACAATACGGTAATTCAATTGGTAAAACAATTGGCGTAACAAGCCCTAGAGTTGAAGTCGTGTTACTTGAGGGCCATGCTGTATGACGCCAAATAGTAGTGGGAAAAATGTGACGAAGTTAAAAAAATTCAGGAAGTTTGAAATTTGCAACAACTATTTGTTTGTGTCTACTGTATAATGTATGTGAAGTCTCCGAAGGTTGGTTGAAGAGAGGGGAAACTAAAGACCTTAGCAAAAAAATTCAATATAAAACATAATATAGACAGTTTCCTACAAAAATGTACCTTTTTAATTTTACTGTAGGATACATACTATCGACCATTTTATATATGTACATACATATATGTGTATATGCATAATATATCTATACATAATTTTTATACTATACATTTCTAAAAACCTACATTATTACTAGTTAAAAATTAATTTTCTTCATGCTAAAAGCTTTCATCGACCTACTCGTCTTTTAATGAAATTTCATTTCTATAGTCGAGATAGCAAAGTGAGCTTTATTTCAGGGTTGTGTTTATAGAAATACCAAAAACATATTAACATAATTGTACCAATTCTGACACGAAAGAGGTAAAAAATAACGTTAAAAGTGTTTTCAATCCATAATCGATATATCTCGAATGCATGGATATCGGCATGGTTTTTGCTTAAGAGCTCTGGCGCATGGAAAACAGAAAGAGTTGAAATGCGCAAGGTACTTGGTAAAGTGGTAACTGCGGTTATCTGCTTAAAGTTAATTGTTTTGGCAACAAACTTGGTAACTGCAACTGCAACGAGATATTTGTGAGGATTTTAGATGGTCACGCATACTCTCAGAACGACCTCTACAGAACAAGTGTGTAATGTTACATCATGCTCAATGAAGGCGAGAATAGAACTAAAAGCTGTACTTAATGAATTTTAGACGATTAGTACCTCGGAGCGAGCAGTTCGAGCGTTCATGTTTTCTTTTATTATGAACTTTGTTACTGATAAAATAATGGTACCTTGAATCAGGTCACTGCTTGGCTAAGGGGAAAAAAACCTTTCAGTGGTATATATTCCGGGCCTGACTTGCCTTGATATTGAGTATTACAATTTCAAATTGTTTTAAATTTTGGAACGTGTTATGTATATGTACTTTATTATTGGTATTCCTTTGATTTAAATTTTGTAATCTATTTTACATTTGATATTAATACTTTGCTTTTATTGTGTTGTTATATATATATATATATATATATATATATATATATATATATATCTATATATATATGTCTCGCGTGATAGTGGTGGGTGCGTGTTTGTATCTGCGAAGATAAAGATCTTTGATATTTTAGTTCGCCACGTGACAGCGTTATTCAAAATTTACTAACTGGACGTATGTAAAACTTAAGAAGATACTGTAAGGATCAAATGTTGTAGTTGAGCTCCCTAGCGCTGGAAGAGTACTGTCAGCGCGGCCCGGTCACTCTCATCACACATTCGGTACGGCTAGGACGTGTTTTATATTTTACAAAAACGTGTGCACGTGTCGTTTTGTCCTCTCCCTTTGTGTATCAGGCGACAAGGCAGTGGACTTCTACAGTCGTTATCTTTACACTTGATAACACTTTGTTTACTACGCTAAGAAAAAAAAAACTATCGCGTTGCTGATACTAGCATACCAATGAGTAAAATGTAATGTGTCGTACACAGTATGCTTTTTTTTTTTGTATTAGAATCGACACTTTAACAAAATACGGTACAAAAACGATAGATGTGGTCTAGCCGTTCGCTTTATAGGAATGAATCATGTGTACAAGGGGAGTATATGTTGACATATTTGAAATAAGTGTGAATAAATAAAATTAATATTATTAAATCCAAGATTACGATCCACATAGTATTTACACACTTTACCAAAGAACTGTATTTTACCTCGACAGATAGCAGATAGAGTCGTCTAAAAAAATTTCCTGTCTCCAAAATTACTTTCCTGAAAAATAAAGTGAAATGTCGCCAAACAAATAAATAAGTAATAATAAAAGCAAAAAAAAAAGTAGAGCTCCGACGAGACGCCGACGCCGACGCTTTATCGTCTTCATATCCCTTTGATTTTCCCTTTAAATAAACCAATGATATTCCAAAATTATCTATCACCAAGTCCACTTTTAACATATTTACATTGTACATATTTTAATTTTGGGGGTTTTAGGGAGGGCGATCGCCTTGGATCTGCCTCTGATTAATACACATGGTAGGTAATTCCCCCCCCCCCTCCCCCAAGCAACCCATATGATTAGTTTCTATAGCTTTCACGAAATTACTGTTTTTTAAAGAACTAATGAAACCGATAATTTGTAAAATTGTTCTGACCATGTTGTGGTAAATTGTTTCTACTATGATGTGAATTTTTTTTTCATGAGATATAATATATATCTTGCTGACTAATGAACAAATGTTTATTCAAATTTCATTGATGCTATAATTAATAAAAATTAATATGATTTTAGTATTAGAACAATTAATCTTGGCATGGAAAAGTAACTGCAACAAAACGTACGTACGTTGTGTGCATACATATGTGACAATTCCAAAAGATATGCACAAAAATTAAATTAGGCTATATTTACATTCAGTTTTTGATTGATACTATACATCATTTGGTGGTTTGTGAATTACTATTTTACTCTCTTCCATTTCAATTCCTAACTACTTATCTGATTTATTTAGCGATCCCCTGTTGCATTTAAGGTTCAATAATAATTTAAAATCTTTATTTCTTACTTTCTACTACAAAATCGTTTTATGTCAGGTTATTTTTAAATGTTTAATGTAAGTGTTATTTGTAGCTTTCCAAACTCGAATACTTCTACAATTATTGTAAAAAATAAATTATATAAAATTATACTTATTTGTATACAGTGTAAAAGTATTAAAGTACCTGTTGTGATATTAATCATACATGTATGTTAATGCACAATCATTAATATAAATAAAGTGTGGCCGAATTCACCAAATAAATGTTAACCGAGGTGTAACTAAACTAGGTGTAAAGTTAAACCAAAATTTTAAACCCATATTAGACAATTGTGTTTCACCACGAAATTTTTACAGGTAACTAATCTCGTGTAGTTACTCTGAGATTAACTTTCTTATCTTCGCTTTGTCGTATTAATAAGGTGGTGACATTACTGTTTAATCTTGTGCTTATCTATGACTCTCGCCTTTGTTGCTTAGCAACTAAAACTCTGACGTAATATTTACTATATGCAATAAAATTAAAAGTATATTTTTAAATTATTTACTGAAAATGAATAATTCATATTTTTTTAAACATATTGATGAGACTACCGTGACTTAAGAAAGACAAGCAGATTGTTTCATTTTACCAAAACGAAGTTTCGTGTATTTATGTCTCTCGTGGCTGTGATCGGGATGTGCAAGAAGATTGATGGTTATGTGTAAGAAGATTTTACTTGATTGAGGGCGATTCGATGGGTTTCCAGAATATATAACCATACGAAGAAATGGTTACAAGGTCAATAGGATTCCAAATCGTTGAGTCGACTGCATGATTTTGGCTCGACCGTGCACGTACGATGTGTTTAGAATGGAACAGTGAATTACAATTGATATTTCTCGTATACCTCTATATGATTCGTGATAATAAAAAAAAAATAACATGTTTATATCTCACCTGTGCGTGGTATAAAGTTCTCCAAGATTTTTTTATGTTTACTTTATGTGGACCTTCAACCTGGAAATTCATGAAGATATTTGGTCGAATACATATACCCCATTAGGCCTACATGGGGAATATGTTGATAAAGAAAATTTTAGTGTGTGGTAAATGACATCTTATGAAATAAGACAGGCATACGAACAACAATTTTAGTTAAGTGAAGAGACGAGTGCAATTTCACAACCTCTAGCTCACAATCACTCCCTCTCTTCCTCTCCTACACAATCGTAACTGAACACATACATCTGCAGACAGCAATCAGTATCAAATTTCACAATTAAATTGTGAGCAAGACCCCACTTTTGAGGAAAATGGGCTCAATTCGAACATAAAGCTAAGACTTACATATTTTGTTAATTTGATAACGCTGATTACGAATATCGAGACGCGGACATCGAAATTGGTAGTGTTACGTCTCGAAATGGCGTTTAAAGATTGCAGGTCAGCTATACGACCACTTTGGCTTTCAGTTGGTGTAACTTTTTTTCTAGTAAACATATTTAAGTTCTGCAAGCGTCGTTTAGTTTATCTAGAGTAGCTGAATTAGAAAATGTATAGTTATTTTAAATAAATGCTAGTATAGTAGAAAAATCTTAAGAATAACATAGACAAATCCTTAAATTTTTATTTATGATCAAGTTGCGAAGCTAATTAAAAAGTACTTTGGGCCGTAATCAAAAAATAGTCTAAACAAATGTTGTAACACATTTACTTAGCTACATTATAAACCTTAGAACAGCCTTCTACGTTGAAGCACGCGTGAGCAGCGTGAGACAGCGTGAGCTAGTGCGTCTATGAGCCAGATGTAATGTATGCTCAACTCGTTTGTAGAGCTTATATTTTCATATTTTGTTAATTGGATACCGCTAATTATGAGTATCGAGATGCCGACATCGAAATCGGTAGTTTTTTGTTTCAAATGGGTGTCCAAAGACTGTAGTTTAGCTATTCGATCGTCTCGCTGTTTAGTGGAAGCTAAATCTTTCCTATATTATCGCTCTAAATTATTTAAACGGCCTTTTATTTCTCGTGAATACAGGAATAAAAACATCAATAATTACGCAGGATTTACATTTTATTATGTTCTGTTTAAGTAACTGAGCTCACAAGCGAATTAGTCGGAAATAGGAGAAATTACACATTTATGTACGTCAGTCTTATAACGCGAATACGTAAAATATTAAAACTGTAATTCACAAAGTGTTTTAACACTTCGTGAGTTAATATAAAATTTTATTTGCTAGCATTAAATACAAGGAGCAAAATTTTACGGAGAAGCACGAGCTCGAAGGAATCAGAGAGTAAAACTTTGGCAGCCACCTAGCTGCTTTCCAAAATTATGTTTCTGATTGCTGTCTAAGCAAACCACAAAAACAGTTTTTCGTGCTCGTGCTTCAACGAAAAACTCAGCGGTATCAAATAAACAAAATATGTAAGTCTTAGCTTTATGTTCGAGGTGAGCCCACAAATGATTCTGGTTCATAGACTTAATATGTCTGGTAAAACCCACTGCCCAACTGCAAACACTTGGTTTGCTTTGTCTAAGCAGATAGTTTATGTGGAAGCCAAGAGCAAGAGGCAGTGATACATGCAAGGCCATTAATACTTATTTCAGTAGGATGTTACTAGTTGGCTCAACTCTTTTTACAATTCCTAGATTTTAAATTTTTGAAAAACTGATCCTGAGATCAAACTACGTACGAAACCTGTGACAACTAGACCATAAATATCTTAATATGCAAATTTAGTTTTTAGATATGGGTGATATTTTCTTTTCCTTTCATTAGTACTTTTCTGACAATTTTTGCATTTACTATCGCTGAAACAATTCTATTGTTTCCTATTTCATTAAAAAAAACTGTAATAAAACAAATTTTGCTATTAACTTTCCTTACTGTGTACCAAATTTCATTATTTGGAAATGTCCAAGTTTTGGAAAAATTATTTCGATTGGGTGGTACAAGCTCACTAGGCCTATGTTCAGACCACTGCCCTACTCGTTTTTTGTTTAATTAGTTTTTCTTTTTCTTGTACTCTCCTACATTCAGAGATAACATGACAAGGAAGTTTACAATAGGTACATACATTACAATTTTTGTTGTCATGGTTAGGCTCTGTAGTTTACTGAATGTGTAGAAACTATGTTTGGTCCCTTTCTATGTTCATTTTTACTGGGTAAAGAATTGGATGGGGTTTTAAAGTGAAATGTGGTTTTAACACGAGAATAATCTGAAAAAGATATATTAGTTGAATTAATACATAAACTGTCCAACTCCACAAAACTTTGTGACCTAGAAACAAAAACTGCGTGTGAGCGTTCAGTGGGATTCACTCCAACAAGAATAGTGGAAACTATTTCTGACTCAGATACATACAACCTAAGAACAACTGCTGCTTACTTAATATCAGCAATATAATGAGCCAAAGACTATGAATAATCCTGCAATCTATTAAACCATTCTAGCCTGATGTTCACCAACAGAATCATTGAGGAAAGGGTACTGATGCGTCACGTAAAGAAGTTGTGGACGGAGGGTGGTAGAGTTTGTGGAATGGAGGGCGTTAGCTGTTGACTGAATGCCAGAAATGTAGAAAGTTAAATTTTCAGGATTGTCAAGTTGGTTTGGAAAGAATTAGGGCTGGGAGGGGTGGGTTTGTGTGTCTGGAGGTGTTGGTTGACCTCACAGGGATGAAGGGTTAGGTTGGGTAAATGCTGCGGACACAGGGGGTGGTAGGGTTGATGAGACAGGTGGTGAGTTGACCTTTGTGGACAGATTGTAATTCAGTATCAATGTTGTCACTGCCTTGTGCCTCTGCAGAATTTATAAACATAGATGAGATAAGGATGGGTTGAGTGGAAATGACAGAGGCTGGTAAAATAAATTGACGAGTGAAAAATGTGATGATAAATAGAGAGGTTGGAGTTTGTGCAAGGGTTGTTTCTAGTGAGCCAGATGGCAAATTTTGTGAACCAATTAAGGGTTTTGTTGTGTGCAATATTTAAATTTTCAAATGTTTGTGTTACTGAAGACCTAGAAATTTCAGTTGAAAACTAACTGTCAAGAGTAACTATGGACTTATTTACCAAACTGCCCAATTGTATTTTAACACTCTCCTTCTGTTCTGTAATTCTCTTAGTTTTCTCTACGATGTCTCTTGTAAATAAACATCATGCAGTTGGCCTCTAGCAAATAAATACAGATTATTAAAGCTCCGTGAAAGATGGTACAGTATATATATATATATATATATATATATATATATATATATATATATATATATATATATATATATATATATACATATATAGATATAGATGATATAGTATAGAGAGACATCTGGTCAAACTAACATTGCAGGTACTGTCTCTCAATGGCAAAACAGTAGCTGTCATTTCTTCAAACTTGCTTGGGCAATGGTCCAACTCGGACATTAGGTCCATATTTCTAAGGTTTTCAATCGATGACTGTACCTTATCATGTAAAGCCACGCACATCTTTTTGCGCAACTGGCGTATGTCACCAGTTGAATCATATGATAAATAAGCTCGTCCTTCGATCTGTATTCTGTTATTAGCACTGCAGTTGTGTATTAGTAGAGCCGCGATTTTATGGCGAAATGATTTTTGCAACATTTGGTTTCGATGCGTCATGTGCACACCTGCAGCTCTGCTACATCGTCTGTGGTTGGATGATTTTACTCTCACTGGCCTTGGCAAATTATAGACGTACAGACTCACAATAATATTATTATGATTGATGCAGTCAAATGAGAAACGTGTCTGAACAAAGACACGCTGCCAATAACCTTGAAACAGAACTGCAGATGTGCACGTGAGTCACTGAAACAAAGTGGGACAAAAATCTTTTCGCGACAAAATCGTGGCCCTATGTATTAGTGCTATCCAAAGCAAATAACAGAATACCACTGGGAAAATAACTCAATAAAATTTTACAACATTCAAAGTGGCTAAATTTAACTAGTGTGAATATGAAAAAAATATTAACATAACACTGTACATCACTGACTAACAAAAGAGATACACCGATGCTTTAAAAAAAAATCTGATAACAACGACGCACGCCAACGCCTTCTTATTAGCTGTTGTACCTGCAAGACACACGCCCACACACACACCCACACATACACCCACACACACACGAGCGCCGCCGGACACCGGTTGACATCAAGGACAGCCTGCAATGGCCGGCAAAATGGCCGCGCACCAGATAAACAAATAAAAGTCACGCGACGTAACGTGCTTAAAGTAACGTGTCTTAAATTAAATATACCAAAAACGTATTAATTATAACCTGGTTAGTATTTAAACCGAAGTTCAGAACATTCAACACAGAGACGTATTATTTAATTCTGCCTACTTGGTAACATGTTAAAATTGTGGTAAAGTACCACGCAACTGTTTAACAATTGTTACTCAAATTAAAATGTGAAAAACACAACCAAAGCTGTGATATCACTTTGTTACACTCCTTCTGGTACAATTTTATAAGAAACTTTACGTATTTGTTACAACAGTTTTCAGATTATTAAATCCGCACATAAAATTATGTAACTTAAGAAACGGTTACATTATTTCAAAAACGGGATCCCTTACAAATACACTTTAAGAGAATAGTAGAAATAGACAATGAAGTAAGTTACATTTTATAATCTTATAGCATCAAGTTTCTGTGTTGAATTCCAGCGGGCGTAAAACTAAATGAAAATGACGCATTACCGTAGGTTGTAGCATCCTCAGAGCAGGATAGAATTGTGATAACAGTTCGTGAAGCGGTTACTTGTAAGCGTGCAGAGGTAAAGTCGGGAGACCACGCCATGGCCAGACCAGAATGCCAACTCCGCTGTGACTGGAGAAATGTAAGCAGTACGTTGGAAAACATGTGAAATGGAAAACTTGATTTTAAGTTGGATTAGAAGACGAACTAGAAGTGAAACTGAAACTGACAGACGATCTAGGAACCGAACTAGAACCCTCTGTGAACGGAGGCAAAAACACGAAATAATTTTGTTACTGTTCAAAGCTAATAAAAGGAAATGGGCTCTCACGGTGGTTAACACCAAAAATGAGGGCGGAGAAACACTACGTAGATAGCCTCTTAAGGCGGCCACCTATCCCACACTTCTAATGCGTTGTAACGTGTTCGTAAAGTTTTTTCTACGAAAATATTCCACGTGTGCTCATTCTGTCAACGTTCGAAAAGAAAACAAACTTCAGACAAGGTCGGAGCCTCATTGTTAAGACACCACGCTCATTAAAAACACTGTTTCTGAGTCCTCCAACGTGGCTAAAAACGACTTTTTCAGATTTACGTACTTCAAAATGTTCTAACCGGATGTATGTGAAACTCAGATTGTCACCTGAAATGAACTTAGTTGTAAACTTTCCACCAATAAATTATATGGTCACCGCTTACTGTCCCATAGTAAAATCCGTTCGGCGGGAACCTTGCACGCTAGTTCAGCGCTTGGCTCGTTAGGCGACGCGGCATTTGATGCGCGCTTCAAGGTCGACCTTACTGCTCAGTCGCTTTTGTGCCTCTCACGTGCGAGTAGGCGGCGGCCTTAAAGCTAGTTGTAGAGAGCTGTATATTGCTCACTACATTTTCCATAAACGGAAACGGTGGCGCTACATCTATATATAGGTTTAAACAAACTAGAATAGCGCAAGTGTGACTACATCCTAAGTCGAAAGTTGTCTGTGTTACGTAAAACACTTAAAAACACTCTCGGCCAGAAACACGTTTGGCAGTCACAAGGTAGTAAGTAACATCTAGTAGCGACAAACTGACGCCGCTGAAGTCCGCGTAAAGTTACAGGAGCTTTAAAAACTCTCAAGAAACGCCGCGCGAGTGTCGAACGGCCAACACGGCCTACGTTACTGGACATAATACAGCTTAAACTGGTTGAGACTGACTCCAGAAGCACTTAAAGAAGAACTTTCAGAGGAACAGAACGGGGTGGGGGATCGTACAAGGTACAAAGTAAGCATAGGAAGGCTTGCGGGATAGTATAGTGAACAGCAGAAGTTATCATTACCTACATCCGGCGTGAAATAAAACTCCCGAGACAAAAAGCTAGAACTGAGAGCCCCGGCAGAGGCAGCCAAGCCTCTGGCATGGTAGGCCCGTATGCATTTAAGGCCAAAATAATGAAGAAAATAAGTCAACAAACACTTTACAAGGTTATAAAATGAGAATATGGAAATATAACACTGCGCTGATAAGCTTCTTCTCCATTAATACATGATTAAATGAATATTTAATAAAAATACTATGTTATAAAATGTTAATTAAGGAAACATTATAAACGGTACAGTCTGACTTTATAAGCGTCACTCTAATGGTACAATATACTTAAACTTATAATCAGCTGAGTTCCTGGTCGGAGGCATAACCATTACGGGCCACATCCGACCAAGAAAAAGCGAGAGAGAAGCAGTGCTATGCGCGGGAAAGGTGACTGTTGTTACACATTGTCGAGGACCGATTGCGGCAGTTCGGCGGCATACTCGGAGTTTGAGCCATGTTGGGATGAAGATTGAAGAGATTTTAGTTAGCACTCAACATCTATGTCTTTAGCGCTGGTGAGGGGTGACATTGTGTGAATACGGAGCAGTGCCGGAATAAAAGGGGCGGGATAAATTGGAGATCACAGAGAAAGCCCGTCCACGGCACCATCTGGCACGATTGACAAATCCGGGGACCGACCCCGCCGGGAATCAAACCCGGATCACCTTGGTGGAGGGCGAGCGCTCTAGCCACTGCACCAACCATGGTCGCTAGTCATGTTAAGTTTCTGTTTGCTTGGTAATAAGTACAGTTACTTTGGAGTAGCTGCGGCTATGGATGACCGCCGCATTAAGTAAGTTATGCTGGCTCGCTCAATTTTGTTTAAATATTGCGATATGAGTCCCCGACTGGCGAAGTACTTAAGAGTGCGCGTTAGATAAATAAACGCTGAAAACATCAATTGATTTCTACGCTTTTTTCGTAGCCAATATGGATTAAATACTCAATGACAATCATATATAAGGATATTTGCCGACTTTTTAAGTAAATATTTATCCAGAATTACTAATTCGTTACTTGTGATCTCTTGCGTCGCAGTTAGACGCACGAGGTTCCGGCGTCAGAGATCGTGCTCCAAAAATTCGTATCACTGGACACAATTTTGTTTAAAACGTTGGCTAAAACTATTGTCTAGGATTGCTATTGTTTAATTTTTGCAAATTAGTTTCAAGAAACATATAGTTATAGATTAACGATTTTAGCGTTGAATTATGTACCACGCCCTCTTAAGGAAGATCAGTACTGGCTACTTTGGAATAATGTAACTTCTGCATTTAAATTGGCCTACACATCTTTCATAATCTTTACGCTTCAGCAAGGGTGGGATTAGTTTCTTACATTGTATACAGTTGGCATTGCTCGACTACTATTGCTTACAGTATACATGTGACCATCCGTAGAAAAATGATTTTCTTCCTCCGGAAGGTTACTAGTGAAACACTAAGAATGGTGGTGAAAGTGAGGCAATTCGGCAGCGCTTAAGGAGGTAATATCTGCGCCATGTCAATCGGGTGGATCCCATTGCATAGAACTTGCAGTGAAAGGTGAAGAGTTAGAAGATGGCAAGTACTGATAGTTGTTTTAGTTGTAGAAGAATGTATTTGTCTCGTGCGCCTATTTCATTGAATGTCACCTACAATTAGCCTCCATTCTGAGTTTGACTATGGTTAGTTACGATTTTTGATAGTTGTAGCAATTACTTATGCGACCGTAGATTTGTATCGAATATTACATGTCTGCTATTTTTTTCGTAGTACTGGAGCCACTCCAGCTAACAACTTCGCCCCATGTCCAAACTACAGGAATAAAACGTGCAATTATAACGCGTCGAATATTTACAATGGTAAAAGTCATGGCTAATAAAGAAAACTCTATAAAATATTAAACTGAAACATTTTCACAGGCATCATTGACAGGACTAGTATTCTTCTCTTTTAGCTACTGTACCAAATTGTGTGACCATTCACTTCGTTGACGTTAATGAACGTCTACCTGTACATATAGCGACACGTTTTTTTATATTTCCCTTTTAATATTGATTTCTATAATAATGAAGCACCAGGAATTTCCAGATGGATACTGAGTGGTAAACTTACGTTTGTGCAATGTTTCCTTTTCGCGAGACATGGTGGAGTCCTTCCAATGGTTTCTCTGTGATAGATAAACTGACTGGACAGAAGTAGACGGTAGTTCTGTTAATATGTAGGCCTACCACTGCGGTGCGGCTATTGATAAGAAAAAAAAATAAAACAATCAGCACGCAGTGACCATTGTACATCGCATAAATTTCATCACATACACTTTTTTTATATTTGGTAAGATGTTGAAATGAATGTCTTATCTTGGTAAATACTAGCATAAAGACATCAAAATCGCCAATTCACAGATCACGAATATTTCATGCGGTCTCTTGAAATAAAGCTGGAGATAACAAGTCGTAATCTTGATATTGACGAACAGAGAGAATTTGTAAACTACACCAACACTAGGAACTTAACGCAAGTTAAATGTTAAGCGACGTGATCAACACAAACTGTAGGTATTGAACTAAAACAGATGACGGAGAGTTTAAAGAGTATAAAAAAATGCAAGTATGTAACATATGACCAAATTCAAGCCTCGTTATACTATTTTTATTACGTCAGATGTATTCATTGTAATTTTATTTTACGAGTATTCTATTTTGCTGAGTTTAACCTGTTTAGTTAATTTTATTTCTGTGATGACTGACATAGGTTAACTATTTATGTTTTGTGCAATAAGAGTACTAAGAGTCAGGCTTAGTTCAGAATGTGCAGTTTAAAGTCATTTCTCTATTAATTACCGAGTGCAGATATGCTAGTGCTTTGGAGGTGGCTCAAGGCACGACAATGCTAGTTTTGAAAGAACGCGGGATGGTAGCTTTTTGGCTGGCTGAAGAGACTAACGTTTCCGTTTTGAATGAATTATGCGATGAATGGAGACTTTTTGGACGGCGACTATAGGAGAGAGAGTCACGCGATGTGTGTGTTCTCGTTTTAGGATTTTAATTAGCTGCGAGATATATATTTGTGCATCAGGCCGCCTGATTAGGCGAAGACGTGTCGGGACTGCAGTTTGCTGTGAAAGAAGAGGGCCTGATAGTAATACTTTGTGTATATTTAACAGATTTGTACTACCGCGTCTGAACGTATGGTGCGTATATAGACTTTTATTTCGCCGGCACCAATCAGCCCGTGAGCTGATATAGGGAACAGGACGTGGAGAAAACTCTCTCCTCGCAGTTCTACGAGACCTTCCAGACGGCGCAGAACTTCGCTCACCGACATGAAGAGTTAAGCTAAGTCTCACCAACCATTTGTCTCGTAGCAAGAGCCGGACCGATTTTTATGCAGTCTGTTAGCGTGTAGCTCTCTGGAAATAATTCACCCGACGGCCATCTCTGAGTTAAATAATTCATGTTCAAATCCTAGATTTAGCCGTGGCACAGTTAAAATTAATAATTTTATCTTTTCTTAAGAGACATCAGTAACGTTACGTATATTCTGCTACACTCATCTTGTATTATCAATGTGGTCTACTTAATTTGGTTTCTGAAGGATCCAGATGTTTTCATTTTTCAATACTAGGAGTCAGTCAAGTATGATTAATGACATTCAAATTGATATTACTTTACGTGAGTCTTACTATTACCACATATTGTTCAGCCATCTTATGTATGTCATTTTCGTTACGAGCATAGTACGATATAATTTATTTTGAAATTCGTTGGGCTGTAGTTTTCTTTCAGTAGTATTGGAGTATATTTTAGGTGGTTCTGCATGCAAGTATTTCTAGGTTCACCACCGAACGCTTCTAGAACTTCTGTTGGTAAGATATTCACTGGTGATCCCCGCATACACATATAAATGAGCAGTGCAAACGTAACTTCAAAATGAACCCGAGATACATAACTTTTATCATTAAATCGCTGAGATACATCATGTCACTATTGACGTCAGTTAATCCACTCTTGCACCTCAAGGAGATTGATAGAAAATTCTTCTGTCTTCTTAACAATTATTACCACGTTATTTTTATACAGTCGAGTACAGTAATTAACCTTCTCTCTCGATTGTACTCTTTTAGCGAGGTTAAGTCGATCATGTATCAGACTAAGATTAATGTTAATCTCATTGTAGACGGTAGCGGGAATCGAACCCAGAACTTCGAGATGAGAATCTGTTACTACGATTGTTTTGTCGTAAGATCACACATATATTGGGAGACGTTTTTGATGCTGAAAGCAATAAAATTGTTATTGGGACAGTTCACCAACGCTTTGATTTTGTTGCAACCAAGGCTGAAACCCGTTCAATTTATATTCCAAACAATGCACTATGTCGCTGCTCGCAGCTATTTGGATCCTCCAGGTAAAGGGATTGTTAGAAGTAAGCAGGGGTGCCCATCTCCCTCTAAGACATAAAACGCAAACACCCCAAAAGTGACAGCAAAACTCCTCTGCCGCTCCAACATCTGACAATTAAAGTACAAGCTACTCTGTGTGTCTGGGTCATACGGAGTCCTTTATAGTCATATTGAAATTGCAAAATTGTATCATTAGCATAATAATATTGTTTGAAGTTACGCATTAGACATTACTTTGAACAAAACAGGATGGACTCAAGGATTGTTGGAAAGGAATTAAAAAAAAAACCGAAATGATTACGAAATTATAGTTGGAAAGAGGAACAATATATGTGGAAAGCATACACTTAGATTCACTTTTATCTCGCTATTTGAAATGTTTGTATTGTATTGAAGCAGCTTTTTCTTCGTAAACCTGTATTTTCAAATTCTTTAACTATTTCTTAATTTTGTAGGTGGCTCAGTATATCGTTTTCACAAGACAAAATTAACAAACAAGACAGCCAGGAGTGTCCCATGCTGTTTCGAAGCCGATTTTTCACTATTTTCAAACAGCTCATAATTTTCTCGGCAGAGCAGCCTTTTCACTGCAATTGACAGCAACATAATGTGCATCGCTGTCAGATTACGTAGAACTGAAATGTTAAGAACACTCCTGACATTCTATTGTATCCTCTTGTAACCAATTGATCTATTGTCCTTTGTTTCTCAGATTACTTCATCGTTTACACTTTCATCTTGGTCATCTGCCGCTGCTGGATTTTGCTTTTCATTTCCCGCCCTCTCAACTTGAGCTCCGAGCTATTGTAACATGTCTGATATGCCGATGTCTTCGTGCGTGACTTTGTACATGCTGCAAAACGTCTCCAATTCTGAAGCAACTATGTAACTGTCAATATTGTAATATTCACACATATATATTGAATCATATTTTCCAAGTATCCAACTGCTGGTGAGAAGAATAGTAAAATTCACACCAGCAATTGGAGAATTGGGGACTGGAAAAGGCTTCAACCCCTATATGATAAAATATTTGTGTGAAAATTACAATTTAATTTTCTTCACAGTATCATTAAGTATTTCGCCTATCAAAAATTCGTCCATGAGCGTTTCCGTTTTCGGTTTCGCTGAATTGTGACCTGCGAGACGTTGTGCCGATCAAAAAATCTGTTATTGAAATTATAAGTTTGCCCTATTATGTTTCACTTTCTAACATCTATACTTTTGCTTTCGTCTCTGAGATAACTGTTGGTATCGTGTTGTAATCGACCGATTTGGCTTGTAAACAAATAGTGATTGAAGAAAGGATTTTAAATAAGTTTGAAGCAATGTACATGGCACATACATTTTCGTAATCTGACACTCTTGATCTGTCCTTATGAAGATGCTTTAGTGTCATTGTCAGATTTCTTGTAAAGGCAAGATTTCTTCGAGAGTCGGTTTGAAGGTTTAGTTAACATGTTTTAACACTTTTTAATTGTATAACTCTTATTGGACCGTCGTGTAGTATGCTATCGTTTTATACTTTAATTTTTTTTTTGTATTCTACGGTCTGAGCCAGACCATGTATAAAATGCTCTAGGACACTCTCTAAGCACAATACATTTTAATTCATTGTACTGACCTTTCATGTTCCCTGCTCCGTCCGTGCTTTGCCCCACCATGCAATTACGGATGTCTCCTACAGAATTTTAGCGTGTTTATTAATTCTTATTGGATAGAATTTCCTCTGTATTGTTGCCACTGGTGAACACTTTGATCAACCGTTCTTCTGATTTTGCTGGATTTCTTTTTCATCCAGGTATTCAATATAACAGAGTGTGCTGGGCCCGCACTTCCTTTCACGCATTTTGTGAAGATTCTACCAAATGTATCGTTTATGAGGCTTAGCAGGTCGTCCACTACAATATTGTGAAAATTGACTGTGGCGTTGTACCGACTGTGTCGGTACGCAACGTAATTTGACGACGTTAGTAACAGTTCAGACATCGCAAGTTATCAGGAATTAACATATTTAATCCTCAGCAGTTATGTTTCAAACACTTCCACATATCCAGAAACTCTTATTTTATGTTCCATTTATGTTTCGGAATATTTTACGACGCGGTATGTAAACATGACTTTCCTTGCCATAGATGTATCATGGACTAAGCAGAGACACATGCACAGACAGTGCAACTAGTTTCGCGCTACACTAGCGCACTTCAGTGTTCGTCCCCGAACCTCAAGAAATATTGCCGAGAGTTGTATTAAATGATTTTCCTGTAAATTTGAGAATTTATGAGAAGAATTGTGTATGTAGTTAATATTGTACATAGCGAGCTGTATAATGATTGTATTGTGCATTTCTTAAGATATTTCTGGTTCAGACATAATATTAATTTTATTGTAGTTTAACTTGTCATAGTTTCTCCGCCATGTTGGGCGGACTATTTCCAGTGATTATATTCATTCTCGCTTCTTGTATAAATACTCGTGTTTTCTTGTATGTGCGTTCAGTCGGCTACCTGTGAAATGTAAGTGTTACTCTGTCTTTCGTTATTGTAAATGTGGAATGGGTTGTTATGCTGCAGGACTTGTAATTGATTAATTTGCGGCGCCAGTTTAGTTTCTTGTGTGATTTTTCCATGAGTTGAAGTCCTGTAGCATAATGGCCCAAGTCCTAGTGTTTCGTTCGTGGGTTTTGCTGTTTGTTGTTTTTCACTTTTGGTCTTTAACTTCAAGTAACTTTCAGGATCGGGATTTGTAATGTTTAACTTCTCGTAACTTCTATATTTATACTGTTATGGGTTAATAGAGAGAGAGAGAGAGAGAGAGAGAGAGAGAGAGAGAGAGAGAGAGAGAGAGAGAGGCAGACAGTCAATATCAATAGTTTAGTTTCGTTTATTTATTTGTATATTAATGATTGTAGGCGTGCAATTTGACGAACTTCACAGAAAGAGAATGTAAATGATGGCAGTTAAAGTAATAGTAAACAATTTTATATTTTGTATGCACCTTACGTGCCCGATTATGAGACTGAGGTAAGGATAGTTGTATGTGCTTACTACTGATGTAGTTAATGCTAGTGTTTGAGATTATGTGTTGGGGCGTGGGTCCCCCGAGTTTTAATTAGTGAGTAAGTATGTTAAGGGGCGTGTGTCCCCTCGGTTCTTGTCAGGGTTTGCTGCTGAAAACAGAGTCTCAGTCAGCACTTGTTGTGTGAGCTAGTTCCTATGAAGATAGGACTAGCCGATGTTATGTTAATGCCTCTGCTACCCTTCTCTGGATACTCGACTAGGGCTTCTTGTTTTTCCATATAATTCACTAATAATAATAATTCCATTTGCACGCCTGTCAGTAGTGTTTTGTAAAGTTAATGTTTCATGTTATTTGTTGAATGTTTTGATCCATATTGCTAATTTGAGTTTGTTCAATCTTCTAGGTTCTGTTATCAATTTTGTAGATCATATGTCAAGATATATTGAGTTATATTAAATCGCTATTGCGATTGAATTGGAATCCAACTTGTTTTCTTTGAAACTTAACTATAGATCACCAATTTTTGCTTGTTATAAATGTTGACCTTGTTTGCAGATTTTCCTAATAATTAATTGGTACTATGACTTTGAGATTTGAGGTTATGATATGAGCACTCAAGTCTTTTCTGATTGAGGTTAAGTACTTCCCTTGGCGTCCTTGTCAATAGGTGGGATTCGCAACCCTTGTTCCTGCTACTGGAAATTGTTAGGTGCCATCACCATGTTGAGGTTAGCCACGATTAAGGGGTGGTGATGGTACAAGAGAAAAACCGCAGTGGATTATTTAATTTGTTTGCCTCTTATGTTGAATCTAAGATGACTGAGCAGGTATTACTGAAATTTATATTGTTCAGAATTTAATACTACGATAGATTCTGACAAAAATGCAAGACCTAAATTTAGTCTTAATAATGTAATGGAGACACAATTAGACAGTTTAAAGGAATTTGAATCATCTATGACCTTTCCAACCCTCTGCAACGCGTTTTGCGAGCCATTGAGAGGGTTAAGTTTCTAATGCTAGTACGCAAAGGAATTGCTTTGTTTCTGCTAGAGGTAGAACAGAACCTGAGATACTGAAGCTAGCCGTGAATAAATATACCTCTGTCAACTAAAAATAATTTTTCCGAACGAGATTAGAATACTTTAGCTAATCACGCAATTAAATCTTAACTAACATTACGTAATCAGCTGAAGGATACGATCTGAGCGTGGGAAAAAATTGTTAAAAATATCAAATACGCCTACAATTTTTACAAAGTTACAGAGCGGATTTATGTTACCGGCAACGGTTATCTGTTTGGGTAAAAGTAAATATTTTCCCCTTGAGAAACTCAGACCAAATCCCTTTTATGCGATAACGTGTTGCATAGTTTTATGTATGGGCCATTCAGTATGGCCTTACGAATCACCAAGTTTAACTAACATATACGTGAAAGTAAATGTTGTAAAGTGAAATCATAGTAATTCTTGCTAGATCTAGGCTATATGTGTAAGTTTGTGGTTTCAATTGTAGCGTAGCCACTAGCCTATAAAAATTTTAAATGGACAGAAACAATTACTAATTATTAATCGTGTAAAAGTAATTACATTTTACGTAAGTTAGCTGGAAGTTAAACTATGTTGCTGATTGTAACTGGGACCAACGCAGGATTCAGGGTCAGTGCATTTCACCCACGGCCCGTCACCAGTCTTCACACCGACAATTTTATAACTGATGTTTATGTTACGTCTAAATTTATAGCAGCAATTCTTCTTACGGTGATCTAACCACTTGTCAGTTCTATGCGTTGTTAAACATAACCTGCCTAAATTTATATTTAAACGACTGCTTAAGTGTTTTCGGCATTTTGACACATAACTGATAAGTTAATACAAAACATGATATTAAATTCCAGTCCGTCTCAACTCTTGCAAAGCACAACACGCCAGAGATCAGACCCACAGAGTAGGTAACGTGTGGATCACGGCTGGTCAGACTGTCTGCTTAGGATGCTAGTTTTCAGATTTCTCAACAAATTTATTAAGAGCTTAACTACAGTACTGGAGATCAATTTAAGCCAAGATTTTGTCAAACCAGTCACTAACAAATGTCAACTGCTTTGATTTGTACTAGTTTAGATTGTAGTGTACAGCAAAATAACTATTGCAGAATCATTAAAACTATTTTCATTCATGACTTAATATTTTATTCTTGAAAAAAATTCCCAATGCGCAACCTTCGCAGTGATACCTCCTTGTGGGCACCCCTGGAAGAAAGGCAATTAAGAGGTCATTATTTAAACTCTGGTCTGGCTGTCAGGCCAAGCTGACTCTCGGAACAGATGACTTGTATGCTTTTAGCACCAGCCTGGTCAGTACACACAAGATGGTATCACAATCTTGGAGAGCTATAAAACATTTAATTGTATCGCAATTTTTCCTTGTGAAACTATAAACATAAGCGATTCACAAAAATTGTTTGTGTACGTAAGTAGGTAATATTTCAAAAATAGTTCAGTAGATTTTACAAAATTTTTTTTTATTGTGTAGTTTTAGTTCTATATGAAATGTTATTCATTGTTGGTATTGATGCCGATGTTGCGATCAAACACCAGAACAAATACTCATGCATAAAAAATATTTCATACTTATATATTTCGTGTCTTTTTAAAATTGTTATTGTGGATAAACTTTTTCAAAAAGCCTTAACGATTAGTATAAAAGTTGTGTTGTATTTAATTAGATGACTATAACACACAATTTTAACATAAATTAGCCCTTTCTCAAGGCATCCTGCTTTGACCTCGTATATTACTTGATCACGTAGGTGTAAGCAGTAAATGCAAAAAAAAAAAAAACTTAGCATTTTAATTGCGAACATTACAAGCAGTTTTCTTTAATACTAAATGATACTTGTTGGTATCTAAAGAATCAAAACTTTTTTGAACAAAATACACATTCATTTTCCTTTCTCAAATACTGCGTCATGTACAGCAAAACACAAGATGGCTTTCTGGTAAACTTGTACAGTAGATTACATTTTGTGGAATAAAACACAACATTTGGATATTTGTGTTTTGAAGGTTTCGATGGGGTTTCTACCTATCCCTTTTAATGTGATTTGTTTCCATCCAAACCCACCCTTGTTTTTTTTTTTTTGGCACATCGCCATTCACGAATGTTTCTAAGTCCTGTGTTTTGCACCAAAGATACACAGCATAGTATTTTGTTGTGTTCCTTGAATTCTCGGTGGTGCAAATTCTACGTTATCAGCATGTTTCTAACTCACTATACCATAATTAGTCATTTGTTTCTGGAACTATATCGCTGTAACTTCATTTGTGATTTGAAAGAAGACGACGAGTCGTAGACTGTTGCAACAACAGGACATATTTGTTAGACAGATAACATTACTCTATACACCAACTTCAGATGTTCGAAAATCCTGACGATAAAAAAGTTGTATACAATTAGGGGGTAGCCACTCGTGCTAGTGTATCAACCGGCATTTGCTGTTGGTTTGCAGGTACCAATATCACTAAATAATGTTGCAAATATAGTGTTTTTATGTTAATTGGTTTCCAATGTTTTGGGAAAATACTGTATTAAATTTCGATGTTCAGAGGCGCATTACTCCCTTAATATAGCGTTTAGGTGAAAAGTGAAAGATAAGTTTTCGTCGTAGATTTCGTGAGGAACACGCATGCGGAGTTTGTCTCCCCTATTTTAGAAATATCCTGTTCATATACAGTATATATGTATGTGTATATATAAATATATATGTATATGTATATATATATAAATAAATAAATAAATAAAAATATATATATAGACACACACAGGAGGAGTTAGGACGGAGTGTGTTAGCTTCGTGTGGGGATAGCTCACGAAAAACCATGTCGAAAATGCGTTTTCAATTTGTCCCTAAAGTGAAAATTGTGGGAGTAATGCTACCTTGTAAATAGACTTTCAAATTACATTTCAGTTATAATTTCAAAAACCACGTAATATTAAGTAACGAACTTTTGTACAGTGCCTTTAAATTACTTTACTTCATTCTCAGTAACTTAGTTTGATATTGTGATTGGTCCATCATTGTTCAAATGGGGCACCTCACTTTCCTTCTACTTGTGACTTCGGAACACTTCACTGTACTTCATGGTCTACTACATAATATTATACAAGTGAAGAAGATTGATGAAAAAGGTCGTCTTGTCGAAAATGCTAGAGTTAACCTAAATTAATGTTCTTTTTTTGTCTCGTAACGTCTGAGACATATGCAGGCAATGCGACTTCCTTGCAAGGCGTGTAACAGAACTATCAGGCGTGTTGCAATATTGTTGCGACAGATTTATCCCCTGATATTTGTTACACGGATGGTGTAAAAGTATGTGCATGGTTCTGTAAAACTGTTGCTTTCTGTGGGCAAGGAAACTGCTCTATTAAAATAAAATCCACATGTTTATGGAAATGTTTACCAAATTTTAGAAATTATTACATCCAGTTACTAGCGACAACAAATTATTCACTGTCTACCAAGTGAAACATTTTTTTAATATCAATTATAAAATATTTTGCATCACTGCATGAAGTATTTACTTTGTGTAATGGTTAGGACGCACTAAATGGTCTAAAGCGATTTACTTTCAGTTATCAGAGCAGTTACACGGATGTTCGATTTTGTAAAACTTGGTAAACATTGCCATATACTTATAGGTTTTATTTTAATAGTGCAGTTTCTTTGCCCGCAGAGTGCAGTGCAACTGCTTTACAGGATCATGCACATACTTTTACACCATCCGCGTAACAAATTGTAGATGACAAGTTCATCGCAACAATATTTCAACACGCCTATTACTACGGTTACATGCCTTGCAAAGAAGTCGTAATGCCTGCATATGTTTCAGGCGTTACAAAAAATACATTAACTTTGCATTTGCTTTGATTGAAACGGCAAACTCTAGCAATTTTCGACAAGACGACATGATTTAGTAATATTCCTCGCCTGATTAATATTATGTAGTAGAACATGAATTAAATGAAGTGTTCCGAAGTTACAAGCAGTAGAAAAGTATCGTGCCCCATTTGAACAATGACGTAAAGTAATTTCAAAGAACTGTGCAAAGTTTCGTTATTTAATATTAAGTAGTTATTGAAATCTAAATTAAAATGTAATTTGAAAGTCTATTTTCACTCCCACAATTTTCACTTTAGGGGCAAATTGTAAGCACATTTTCGACATGGTTTTCCGTGAGCTATCCCCACAAAAAATCAACACACTCCATCCTGACTCATCATATATATATATATATATATATATATATATATATATATATATATATATATATATATATATATACAGGATGTTTACAGAAATCACCGACAAACTCCGGCAAGTGAATCCTTGTGAAAAATCAAGCAGAAAACATGTCTTGCACTTTTCGGCTAAACGTAAAATTAAGGAAGTAATAAGCCTTTGAATATCGGAATTTCAAAACAATATTTTCTTAAAATATCGAACACGAGTACCGCTGCGCCAAATCTTCTAGTGCGTTGTACACGAAAACGATAGGCCCTAGACAGTTGCAACAAGAGGACCTTTATTGTCATACAGATCTTACTACACAATAGACGATCTTCAAATGTTAAAATATCCTAACGGTGAAAAAGTTGTGTGCATCTGGAGGGTGGCTCACCCTTTTATTTTCATAAGGGTGGAAGGTATCCATCAGATTTAACTGTGGGTTTGAAGATCCCAGTAGCGTAAAGCAATGCTGAAAACACGGATTTTTTATGACCCTTCGTGTTCGATATTTTAAGAAAATATTGTTTTGAAATTCGATATTCAGAGGCTCATTACTCCCTTAATTTTACGTTTAGCCGAAAAGTGCAAGACATGTTTTCTGCTCGATTTTTCACGAGGATTCACTTGCCGGAGTTTGTCGGTGATTTTTGTAAACATCCTACATATATATATATATATATATATATAATGTGTGTGTATGTGTTATATACATTACTATGAAGCACTGGAGGCCCTATCAAACAAGGATTGTTCGGCTCTTGACGAAACACTGAAGACCATAATTTATTTTGCCGATGTACAGCTGGTTGTGAGGTTCGACATGGATGTCAAAAGGCTGAGATAAAATGTATATCAGTCTGCGGAAACGGCCTTTGAACTTGCATACGTGGAATTATGCCAGAATAAGAGACGCTTGATGTAGTTTATTTTTGCCTGAAGAAAATTGATTTAAAATTAACAGTGATATTCATGAAAAAATTATACACATGCTTGTTTGGATATATAAATTAACATCGCATTTATTTAGTAGAAATTAGTGTTCGGCAAGCCATTTTCTGTGTACTGTAACAAAAATCTCGTATAAATAATTCTTAAAAAAAAAAGTAGTTATTTTGTCGATCTCGAATCGTCGAAGGAATAAATCCCTAAAAAATAAATAGGAACAATTTTTAAGAACATTTTGTTTGCTTTTAATTGTTATATGTTTAATGTTTTTTTTGCCTGGACCAGTAAATTAATAACATTTTGTTATGAAAAGTAATAAAATACTTTTTAAACTGCTTTCCCCACTTCCTCCTTGCTCATTCACCACGTTTGGGGACTTAAATTATAGTGTACAATCACCATAGAATAAATGTGCAATGTTTCAAAACTACATAATTTTTTGCTTAAAAATTATTAATTTCCTAGGATAGTATGCATTTTCAGTAGGCAGACGGTGTAAAGCCCTTTATAATGTTAGCAAATAAAATATAAGTGGGATCGGTGTACATGTTTGATATAGAAATATGTTAACATACGTACTGATTTTTCCATGCACTGATCACATATTCTTAGAAATGATAAAGAAAACAATTATTACTATGGCAGGTCATAACTATGTGAAGTTAATGTTTTGACTTAATAGTTCAGAATAGAACTGTGCAATTGAGAAAAATATTAAGTAAGAAATCAAATCTTTCCAGGAAAGAGAAAAGCGTATTTAAGCAACTATGTTTAAAATTTAGTTTTTAATTTAAAGCATTCAACTTTATTATTAGGTTACGGAAGTACTAACGGTATTATACCTTTATAATACTTGCCAGGAAACTTTGAATTAACTGAAAGTACAAAGTAACATGCGTTTTTAAATGTGCTCACGTTATTCCGAACCGCCTATATAATAATTTACTATCGTAAAAAACATGCTGACTCAGAAAACTATGGTGATAATTGAACTTTTTGAAATTGTGTATTTTTTAAATCAAAATTTGTTATTCTCACTTTAAGCGGTTGGGATAGGTTTTCAATGAATGTTACTCGTACGTTACATTTTTTCGTAATATTGTTGCCACTCCAGCCAACAAAAACTTCGATCCATGCACAATAAATACTGGAATAAAGACTACAAGAAAACTATAACGTTTAAATTTTTTACAAGGTTGAACGGAACTAGTAAAGGAAAATCTACACAAAATATTCTAAAAATTCACAGCGGCCGTTTCTAGAACTGATTGTCTTCTCTATTTGCCGATGTACGAAAGCCAGTGTTCAATTTACTCCTTCGAAGTTCATTAACTTTTGAGTGCAACTATCATAGAACGATTTTTCGAAATAATTTGTAAAGACTTATTCCACATAATAAAATGTACCAAAAAATTGCCTGTTAGAAAAAGAATTTTAAACTCACGTTTCTGCAAGGTTTTCTTTTCTTGGGACATGTTGAAGCTCCCCAATGAATTTGATCCAATATATGAACTAATAACAATGCGCGGAAACGGACGGTAGGTTCGTTAATGTTTACCACCGCAGCGCAGTTGCTGAGAAAGAAAAATCTTTCAGTTGGTACGCAGTAGCCATTATGTACATCACGTAAATATAATCATTTATACGTATTTATCTTTGATTGAATGATAAACCGACTTTTATATCTAGGGGAATAACAACGAATACAAAAGTGACGATAGTCATTAATATTTTGCGGCCCTCTTGAAATTTAGCGGGTTATATCGAGAAGTAATCTTGATGTTGAGAACAGAGGTAATTTGTGAACAACACAAAAAGTATGAAGTAAAAACAAGTTAAAGAATTGGGTACGGTACGGTATTGATTATAAACGGCACTTAACAAAAAACAGAGAGTTAAAAAAATGATCAAAAGATTTCAAGAAGGCTAGTAAAAACTAATACGATTTTCTGAGTAATATTTATTACTTTAGACTACCTTCAATTCGATCTTATTTAAGTGTATGAGTTAGAAAAGTCTGGCGAACAAGTAGTGTGGAGAGTATTAGAAAACTAACAGAAGTGTCAGTGGTATTACTTCACTCCTAATATTGCACTGACATTAGGCTGAGGATAGAAGACACTCTTTGGCCACCATGAAGCTCGTCAGTTTGGGCGGTTAACTAGTTGCTACATATTTTGAATTGTATTCCGATTAGACAGTGACCATTAAAAAAAAAAATGAAATACCTTATTCTGAAACGGCACGTTACTGTATTTGGTACATATTTATGGCATAATTTTCTCGTAAAAAAACTCAAGATATTTTCTGTAAATTAATTTAATCTTAAACACAATAAAAGACCTGCTCCAAACGAATTTATATAACACAGTGAAAACTGGTTCGCGCAGTGCGGGAAGATTGGTTCAAATTCGACTTTTCAGTACAATACAATCGCAACATTAAAGACTCCTGACTGAGTGCTGAGCCTTTCTCTGAGAGTACATGCGAATAATGTTTGATATTTTCTTCAGAAAAAAAAATACATCTCCCCGTTTTTTTTGTCGAGAAATATTAGCGAATTGGTTCCTCGGATTTAAATGTACTCACTGAAGAAATTTAGGAGTAAAATTATTTCACATCCACACTGAAACTTGAACTATCTTCGCACACATGATTTTGTGATGATTCTTCATTTTTATCTTGTTGTCTTGCATCTTTGTTTTGAACCCTGTTCCACGGTTGTTCCTCCACAGAACCGAAAAAGAAGAAAATGATGTAAGGAATTGCAGACACTGCAGCAGATATGTAGAATACTTCACTCCATGCGGTTAATGTTTGCTGCAATATATAAAAATAATAATATGAATCATATCATTCATTGTTTCGCGTGCAAATGTTTAAAACAAATTTCTAAAAATTTAATAAGTGAAATTATAATGATACTATTAATAACGTTACATAATATATAGTTGACGCTTTTTTACTTTGGCTAATTACGATAGCCTTATTATACTGATATTATTATGATAGAAGACCATACCATAACTGGTATATCATACTGATTATGAATAAATAATCGGCAAATATATAAATATATATTTAATAGCAAAATAACCCAAACAGCTATTGAAAATAAGTCATATTTTAAATGGCTGGTATTTGAGTTGTAATTTTACTGTATATTTTTCAGAATTTAGAAATAATTTCCTCGTAAGTGTATGACAAAGTAAAATGTTTTGTTACATGTTCAGAAGTTAACACAATTTGGTTCTGCTGTATCTTATTCGCATGGGAACAAAAATCTTAAGCTTTAGTTTTATAACAAGAATTTATAATAATTTTATATTTTTGAAAATTGTTCTTGAAACGGGCGAAATTTGTGAAAATGGGGTTGAAAACTGAGGTAAGTAAAAAAAAGCATGTTGCTATTACGTACGTTATTGTTGATGATGGCAGCCGCAAATGTGGGGGAAACAATGCCAATTATGCTGGTGATAGTTCCGTTAAGTCCAGCGAGGGTAGGTACAAAGTTGATAGCCAGGTCGAGATGGTTCAGAAAGTTGCCAGCTATGATGGAAGACTGGAAACCCTTGATCAACAGTAGCAGAGTAACAATAGCAGCTGTGTTGCAACCTGACTGCGTGATTCCTATGATGGCAGCAGCTGTTCCCAATGTCACTGGAAATTTAATATTATATTTGATTCACTCACAAACATTATTGAAACATCGTTACTCTCTAAATATTAAAATCTATTTTTAGAATTTTTTTAATATTATGTTTTTTTGGCCTTCCATGTATGGGCTTAAAAAAGCATTAATAAATAATCAGAAGTTTGGGATGAACGCACTTGTTAATTATGTTAGAAATATTATTTGGTCGTCGAAATAGATTGTGGCTAATATCAAAACATGAGGTACCAAATGGAAAAGTATACGACTTCAACACAGTTATTACAATTTGCATCTGTAACAGAGCTATATATACAGAAAACTAGGGAGATGTAATGATTAGTAAGTTAACAATTTAAACTTTTTTACTCAGTGGTAGCGCAAAAAAATTATGCCATGTGTCAAATTAAGATCATGTAACTAACGCGCATGGTAACCAACGGCTAGTCATTGGTAACTTACACACTATTAGGCTCCTAAAACAAAATTACCCATCCACAAGAATATGTCAGTCAGAAAATTACGTTATGAAATATTAAACAATGTTAAACAATTCCGATTCGCTTGAAAACAACACTGTCATTTAGTTATTGTATCTAGAAAAGTCGGCCTGCTTTGGATGAATGAGCATAATATAATGTGCATTGTTCTAACATGGGTGTACGCGACCAACTCTTCCTTTTGAATGAGCTATCGGTACTGATGCATTGAGTTACGGATTTACTGCGGCGCAACTCTGACCTAAGTTACAAGAATATAAATACGATGAGTAAGGGACATATAAAATGATTTGCGATTGTTTAATAGGGATATATTTACAGCTCGAAAGATAATATCAGCAAAGAAAGCAAGAGCATTGGATTGCAAAAGTGGGTAGAACAGAAGTGCCCGGAGTAAACCTGTCGACTCAGGAAGCTTTCCTAAAGTTTCTTATATGAGGAAGTTGAGAACGCTACGCAGGATACACCACAACTTCGACAAACGGCAAAAGAAAACAAGCGTGTAATATAAACTGTAAATTTGAGTCTATAATATCCACATCCAGATTTTGTTACAAATATGAGAACCACATAAAAGTTTTGTCCATTTTATGGTTTTTGCAAAACATGATACTGTAATAGGAATTCACGTAATGAAAATTTGAGGGATTCAACCGTTTACTTTTTTCACACAGATTTAGATTTATTTATTTTATGCGGTTCAGGTAGGACTAGACTTAAAATAGGTTTAAAACAATGTTTAGGGATATGCACCAATTGTCATTTAAAATCATCGTTTCCAGTACAAAACGTAGGATAAAAACGAAACTTCCTACATGAAATTGGGGCGACGGTACGGACAAGTACATCGAGACAGGCTGTTGCGCTACTAGTAGTGTGAATATAGGCCCACGTCCGATAAGAAAGTGTAGCGACACATGTGTTTTACCCTCTGGATATGGGCTCCTATTGTTACAACCGTCGCTCGTTCTGCTGTAAGCCAGTTGTTGGTAGGAAAACCTATTAAAGCTACTGTTCCATCACGTTATACAGGCCAGAAACTTCGTGAAACGAAAGAAAAAATTCTACAATATATGTGACGAGCTGAACGTAAGCCGGACGATTTCCGAGAAATATGCCAGTGCTTAAAAGTGCGCCCAAAGCAATATGCCGATAAATCTTTATGCCAGACCATGAGTTAGCAGAATATTGGGTACAGTTTGGGCACTGATAATGATATTATTTATTTATTTCGTTTTATAATTTATTTCAAAGTTGTCAGCGTCATGAGGGACACCTTGATCTATCAGGCAAGGGTGAGCTTGCGGTGGTTCGCCATTGCCTTCCGCAGGGCTGGGGTGAAGAGATAAACAACACCCAATTCTGAACTCTGGAGGTAACAAGATGTGTCACCTCCCCGGCTGGGAATCGAACAAGGCATCTTTGGCCTACCGATCAGAAGCTCTAAACACTGAGCCGAGTGCTTGGACTTTAATATCAACATAACCACGAAATGAAATCAGCAGTAAGTACGAAAAGAGAAAAATTTAAAATAATCAAAAACAATTACGTGTTTGCAAAAATAGATTGGTGTAAATTGAGCCTGAGATCAATGTGTAGAGACTTTTAGTGATTTCTCTTTAAAACCCAATTTCTAGTTGTCTGGACCGATTCAATCTTAACCGGAAATGGACATTCTTGAATCTTTCAAAGTGAAATAATATGTGCCCACCTAAACACATACGCACACACACACGTAACAACATATACCACTCATATATGTTACGCTACCTTTGCTTAAATCGCGCAGAAGATTAACGTTGCGTTTGTCTGTAAGCAAGTTGCATAAAATTTCTGGGCCTGTATATGTCGGAGGTTGACTCCAAAAAAAGCTTACTGTTAGGCTCAACCTTCAAAATGAATCCATATACCAACGCATTGAATATTTCTTTATAACTAAACAAACTTGTACAGCACGTTACTACGCAACGTTCGTTTAGAGATGACGTTATCGGGTTAGGAAATGTTCTTGATCATGTCCACGGAATACAGCTAAGATACGGGTTACGAGGACGTGAGGAATAGGTAGGATGCAGATGGCGCATTAGCATCACTTTATAGGATGACATGTTAAGGAACTCGCTTTCATAAATATGTTTTGCGATTTAGAGGCATAGAAGCTAATACCTATTAGAGCTGACTCTGACGTGCACGTTTAGAACCTTATAGCTTGTATGCGCCTTGATATAAACTGACTCGGAGTGTTTCTGCCCTACATCTGGCACTTAAATGGCGACATTATTTTGTTGAAGCAAATCGAGGAGTAACATTTTTAAGATTAGGCTTGTTCCCAAAAATACGAAAATGAGCTTAACATATTTTATATACATGTTCAGTGGGTTGCACACGAATATGTAATCAAATTTAGTTAAAATATTACGGGTTTCATATGAAAATCACGCAAAGTATGTAAAACCAGAAGATGTCAACACCATGCAATTTTGCATTTTAAAAAAGGCTACAACAGCTGCATACCGAAAGGCATAGTGTTACGAAATGACGCATTTTGCAAGTTTACAACCTTCAAAACCAGACGTCTCCATAGTATTAATTCAGAACTAGATATTACCAATTTTAATTTAATTATGAACGCAAGGTAATTTTTCCACGTGACATAGTCTTAACCACAATTTGATAGTTAAAATGACGGATAGTAATAAACCTGACATGTTTAATTTTCGTAGGTATCTTGACATATCAGTTTTTCCTGATTCCGGTAAAATTTTATACGGTGGACGTAACTGGCTTTACTCCTCAATTCTGTACCAAGTTCATTGCATCGCCTGTAATTAGTTTAGTATCAAAATGAGAATTATATTTTGTGATATGGCTGTACGATATAACTGTTGTAGTTATGTTGGAGGGTTCGGAAATGATAACTCCAACAATGCGAGTGGCATTTGGAAATCACATTGGCATTCTTTTCTGAGATGTTTATTCTCTTTTTTGATACGTGCACTGTGTAAACGCATGAACATTTAAAAAATAAAATAATATTTCAGATCCATTGCAGCTTAAAGTTGAGAGGGCTCGTGTATGATGAGTCGGTGACAGTGTCATAGGTAATGTTATGTCACACTCAATACATTCTAGTTCCAGTAATGACCGTCACGTTTCTGAAAATACGTGCACTCTTAGAACTGAATAGTGCCAAGGAACACCAGCTATGTAGCAACACATTGTTTGCGTGTACATCTAAAGTTCATAGCAATATTCAAACAAAGTAACAATGTATTAAAAGTAAAAAACTGTTAGTTAAAATCTGTGAAAAAGATTTGAAAATAAATTAACAATGACTCACATTTTGCACTATTAAGTTTAAATCAAAATACAAGATAATAAGCTAGTTAACATAAAATAATTCATCTAATTATCTTTGTTAAAGTTTAGAATATTTTGGATGATCATGTTTATCTTTATAAACAAAGCAGAAGCAGTAATAACTACGATAATTTGTAACTTCTCAGTTAATTATCGGAGGTAGTAACCACATTTTAAAATTCCATTTAAACGATTGAAATTAATAATTTACTGTCAACAAAATACTGAACAGTATATTTTTATCACGTGGTAATAATAAATATATTGGTTTCTGTTTTATTTGAATGTCAAGAATGTGTTTGCTTTCATTTCACGAGATACGCTTTATGAGGTAAGGCTGAAGCAAGTAATAATACAAAGAGAAATTTTGCTCTGTATTTACGACATGTTTTCCGTTATCTTTCGGCTGTCTTAAGACAGACCAATCGCCGCACCTGGTCCCAGTGAATACTGCGTTAAACAGACCTAAGCGCCGACAGAGAGAGATATTACTCTCCCTCCAGACGCATTGGACCAGGCTAACATGAAGTTGGGACTGCTTAAGGATCCTATCTGCCTGCGCTTGAAACGCATTGCAGCAAGTTGCAAGTAATCATATTTGGATGAATCATCTCAACGCGCATTACCTTTGTCATCTATGAAAAGAAAACATATTTCAAACAATGTTTCTATTAGTTTAAAAATTAGAATAGCTTATTGGAAACACTATTTTCAAGACTCTTAAGATGACTATAAACAACTTTTTTAAACTGCCGTTTCCAGGAAAATTCTAACCGGATTTGAAAAAAGCAATAATAGAAATAAGCACTGGAATTTGAACCATAAGTATAGCAAATAAAATAATACTGTTACCGCTTAAAGTTCGTAGGAAAATTAATAACAGTAACGCTCTGCGCGCCAATTGCTGGGTTTGCGTGTAGACTCGATAATGCATTACATAGAGGACCGACGTCACTCTTAATGCTCCATCGGTTTTGTGCCTCACATATACCAACAAAGCCTACCTAGAAAAGAACCTTAACCCCTAAGCGGAGCACTATATTGCGCCTCGAATCCAACTTCCAAAGAAGGGGGGGGGGGGTAGGGTTGGCGGACGAGAAGAACCTAGGGAGAACCCATCCTATGGACTCGCCAGCCAACTTATCACCACTTCTGAGACCCACCACTCAGCTGTATTTACGACAATTTATTTTTGTTTAATTATTTATATGATAAACGAGAATTAGCCTATGATTAACTGCAAGCTTCCAGCAAGTTGGCTTACACGTTGCCACACCATGGTTGCTGCAAACTTACAGCAAGTTGGCTTACACGTTGCCACACCATGGTTGCTGCAAGATTCCAGCAAGTTGGCTTACACGTTGCCACACCATTGTTGCTGCAAGCTAACAACAAGTTGGCTTACACGTTGTCACGCCATGGTTGCTGCAAGCTAACAGCAAGTTGGCTTAAACGTTGCCACACCATGGTTGCTGTAAGCTTCCAGCAAGTTGGTTTACACGTTGCCACACCATGGTTGCTGCAAACTTACAGCAAGTTGGCTTACACGTTGCCACAACATGGCCCATGGTTGCTGCAAGATTCCAGCAAGTTGGCTTACACGTTGCCACACCATTGTTGCTGCAAGCTAACAACAAGTTGGCTTACACGTTGTCACACCATGGTTGCTGCAAGCTAACAGCAAGTTGGCTGAAACGTTGCCACACCATGGTTGCTGTAAGCTTCCAGCAAGTTGGTTTACACGTTGCCACACCATGGTTGCTGCAAACTTACAGCAAGTTGGCTTACACGTTGCCACAACATGGCCCATGGTTGCTGCAAGATTCCAGAAAGTTAATTCTGCCATCTGAACAGAGTTCTACAGCAATATGGCAGCACATGTCGTTAAACGGATCCTGAGTCTCAGTGTCACATTAAGCATTATTAAGGAATGCTGACAAATGTCTTACCAATAGCATTAAATATCCTGTACGAGTTCAATTGGCTGATGTAGCCCTTTCTTCTAATCCACTGCGAGATGGAACCACACGCTAACTGGATGATGAATCCCACGGCGTTACTGGCAGAGACAACATAACCAGCCTGTAAAAATTGTACAAATTAAATTAGTGTAACATTTCAATAGCGTGTCTTTCTCGCGTTAATTATCTCAGCGCTGTCGTTTGCTTCATTGCAAAATTATATATTGCTCTTGATTATATAAAACCGCACAGTAATTATTGTATGTGTTTGTAACAAACTGATTAGCAGTTTTAGGAAATGTGGGTTTTAGTTTTGGCCCATGACAACTTTTGGATCGTGATTAAAGGCAAACTGTTAGAGACGTATTTGGATGTGACGTCAGGTTTACTTATATATATATATATCTATATATAAAAATGAAAGCTGACTGATTGACTGACTGGCTGACTGACTGACATATCAAACTGCAGCCCAAACCACTGGACCTAGAATCTTGAAATTTTTTGTGGGGGTTCCCTTCAGGTCGTAGGCGAGCACTAAGAAGGGATTTTTCGACATTCGACTTCTAAGGGGATGAAAATTGGTGAAACGTGTTTCCGCAGAAACGTCGATAGAGCCCGAACCCGACGGCCTATAATCGTGATTTTTACTTTAATAGGACACTCATAAAAATGCATATTAGCCAATTTAAGGATTTTTCGAAGTTAAATATTTAAGGGGGTGAAAATACCTTAAATGTGTTTACAATAAATTATCGATATCTATCGAACCCTTCGGGGTAGAGAGTTGATATTAACTTCAAAATATTACTTACGTAAATAACCAAAAAGTAGTTTTAGGTTTTTTTTGAAATTCGATTCCCAGGCAGTAAAAAGGGGCAAAATGTGTTTTTAATGAATCGTCTATATCTTTGAAACACAATTGGCTATCGTCGTGATTTTAACTTTAATTGGTTACTTTTACAAATGTCTATGACAGGACTCAAAGACGTTACGAAATTCTTTATTTAAAGGGGTGAAAATACGTGAAATGTGTTTACGATTATCCTTCCATATCTATCGAATCAATCGAGATATCGAAGTGCTCTTTGCTTTAAATTGGTGCTTTTGTAAATATCTCAAGTACCATTTAAAATATATTTTCCGAGTTCGGCCCTAAACTGGTTAAAAAAAGGGGTAATATGCGATTTCGACTCACATTCGATATATATCGATCCCATAGCTTTTTACATAGCGACGAGATTTTTGTTTAGGATTGATGCTTACTCAAATACCTAAAAAGCAATTTCAGGAATTTTCGAAATTCGCAACCTAAAGACGTGAAAAGGGATGAAAAGTGGTGAAAAGCGTTTTCAATTAATCGTCGATATATCTTGAACCCAGCGGGCAAATGTGTTTTTTACGTCCACAAGACACCAATAAAGAATTCTAAAACGTGCTTCAAGGGTTTTTCGAAATTTACTCTCTTAGGTGCTGAAAAGACCTCGAATACGTTTTAGATAAATCCTAGATATCTATCGAACCCGTCGGGATATACAATTAATTTTTACTTCAGGATGATGATTACAGAAATTATCGCAAAACTATTTTCAGATTTTTCGAAATTCGATTTCTCAAAACTGTGCAGGGGTGATATGTGTTTTTTTTTAGTGAATGATCGATTTTGATTCGACTGAACGGGCTAGCGATGTGATTTACACTTCAGTTTGATACTTATACAAATGTCTAAGATGTGAATTTAAAATATTTCGAAATTCGACACCCAAAAGTGTTAAAAAGCACAAAATTTATTTTCCATCAACCCACGACATCTACCTAACCAGTAGCGATATAGAGGCGTTGTTCGCGTCAGAGTGATGCTTCTGTAAATATTTTAAAAAATATGTATGTAATTTTTTTATAAGAAATGTGATTATTAAGAATAAAACTAAGTTAGTCAATATTGAAGGCAGACGATCCGAAAAGCAGGAACGAGCAGCGAGAAACAACCTATACAGGAATTTCACTCTACAGTAACCTATTGAGACGTGGTGTTGTATAACCTCTATGAGTCCAGGACACAGATATTTTTTTTTTTTAATACAATTTTATTTTCATGAATTATTTCGATGTTACGTGACGCAGTTGTTTGTTACTCAGGTCTAAATTCCGGGAGGTTCTGGGCTCGAATTCCGTTAAAAGCTGCGTGCGAACGTTCAATTCTGACACACAAACTACAAGGCAGATCGAATTAGTGAAATTTACATGTAGTCTTGAAAAGGGGCAAAATTGCAGTTCGCTTTCCACTTAGGTTCCTCTACAATATCAGC
>PNEQ01037382.1:0-19923 GCA_003012365.1 Medauroidea extradentata
AGTTGAGAGAGGAGGCAGAGAGAAGGAACCGTAGACAGGCAGTGAATCAGGTTAAGTTCGCAGTGGGAGACTTAGTCCTGTTGAGAGTGGCAGAGAGAAGCCAGTTTATCAAGAAAGAAACTAAAAAGTTATTCTTGTTGTACGAAGGGCCGTTTTTAATATCTAAGGCGAGGGGAATAAATGTGTGGGAATTGGTGAGTGTGGTAGACCGTGTAGTGAAGGGAACATACAATTCTCAGTTACTTAGGCCATTTCGTAGTTTGGGAGAGAGTGGTCAAGGGAGAATACTATAACAGGGGAAAATTTACGGAGGCTATAAACACACTTGGATCGTGTGCACAAGGTTGGACCGCACAATGTACAAGCAAAGCAAAAGGAGAGAATAGAATGTTCTCATTGTAATGGTAAACGCAAGAAAGTCAGGGGAAGAGAAGGATGGAAAACATGTGAACCAAATGACTCTGAGTCGTAAAGGGATTTGAGTAATCCTATGTAGTAAATAGGTTGGACGAATATCATGTTTCAGTGTTGATAATTATTCTGTTTATTGTATAGTAATGTATGCATGTAATCTCGGGTAGACGAAGCACAGCGCGATTGGTCAAGAAACGGTCCGCAAGGATGCAGATTTCTAATTCATCTGCTGACCTCACCGGCACAGCTTCCATTGTTGGAGAAAGATCCAAACAAGTTCCTTTATTGAATCTTTCTTGGGGGGTTGTAACATGGTACTTGACCTGGTCCGCCCTTTTATTCTCCAAAATTTGATTTCTATTTATGCTGTAGGATATTTAGGCCTAACCTTAACATTAATGTAAAGATGATTTCATTAACTCGACTGCAGATTTATGCGCGATTCTCGGCGTTAGCAGATGTCTAATGAAGTCGCAAGGTGCTTCGTTTAACTTGGACTGCAGAGTAGCCTGGAAGTGTGGGGGGCCCCGCTTGCCTGGCGCGTGTGTAGTGCATTGAGATCCCCACAAAGTAATCTATAAGGACAGATCTTAGTTATAAGTGACAACGGAAGGAGAAACAAAGAGACATTCATATTTAATTGTAAGCTAAAGCTTGTTGTTTGTTAAGGAGCGGTGGGCCAAACCAATTTAGTAATAATGAATATTAAAATTTAAATAGTGTATGACAGGTGAGAGCATTCATAGCTAGTATTAAGTGTGGCCTCTGGTGAGGAATCTTTGTATTATAGTGTCGTGTGACTTGTAGCAGCCACTAAAGAAAAGAATGTGTTAAATTTAAAACGAGCACTACATATATATCTAAGTAGGAAATTAAGAAATTAAGCCTTTATGTATTTATTGAGGTTTACTGTTATAAAATTGGTAAATTGAAACCTCCTAGTAAAGTCAACCCAGTTAATTAAAGAATGCTCTAGGTAGGTAGAAGGGTAGCTGGCGTAGTAATATCTCCGGGCACTTCCGCCGGGGCCAGCGAGGCTGTTGAACCTCGGCCACGTGCTTTTGACTTGTTTGGTGTGTGTGGAAGCGAGCGGATGTGTGCGGGAGGGCCGCTGCGAGGCTGCGGCGTGCAAGCAGCATGGTTTCGTTTCTGATAACCTGATCCATCAGGCAGGCCAAAGTAAAACATTTTGGTTCTTAATTTAAAATAACTGAAGTAGTTATTTTTTTCTTTATTTACCGTTTTAAGCGAGTATGGTGAAGGCCCACCGCGAGGTATTGTACCGGCGTGTGTATCTGTATTGTATCGTCAATCAATCTGGAAATAGAGTGAACATCCTGCAACTAACGCGGTATTTTATTCTCTATAAATGACTATCATTTATTTAAATTGCCGGGCAGATGAATATTTAGCAGAATAGATTTCTCCGTCTCCTTTGTTTCTTTCGTACCCTCGACGAAGAGTGAATGAGCTGATGTTTACTGCCGCTGAGAAAATAGCTAGTCGAGGCATTAAATTATGAACCCTGAACGGAGAGAAAGATTATAGACACAGTGCACGGGTAGGTTGCACTACACTAATATATTTTACATTGATAAATTTAGAACAGTCAATATGTAGGAATAAATGTGTGATATGTCATAGTTAAGTTTTTATACTGATTTCATTTGGTTTCAGGGAATGTATGAACATACTCACCACAAGAAAATGGCAACATGAGAATCACAAAATTCATTTTGAAAGTGGAGTCAGGATGGGCATTGGTGCTTTCAATTTGGTAATATTTTTCTCAGTTTTTACAAGTAATAAGGTAGTTTCTAGTTGTTAGCTAGTCATGTAATGATACTTAATTATATTTTTATATGTTGATAATGAAATACACTAGACCTTTGATTTTGTGAATACTGATGGTTCTACTTATGACATTTGTAAAATTGTTTGTGACCAATTTTGCCCTCCACCCTATTACTAAATTTTAAAATTCCAATTTTTTCCGCAAAGTGTATCCAATAGGACCGCGATTTTCATAGCGTTTTGCGGGAAAGTAAGACAAGTTATGATTAAAATATAAATGTATATCACAAGACGGATGTCTTCCAATTAAAAGGGTACCCCTGAACTTTAAAAATGACACAACCCTGTCTTGAAGAGAAAAAAAGAGTGAACACCAAGTACCGAGTGTCTTTTCGCGAATACATAGTCTGATATCAATATTGTTTCACACGAAAAATGGCAAATAATAACTGGAGTTTAATTTTATATCAATAAACAAACGTCTTCCGATTAAAATCACACCTACGAACAGTCAATGTGACCAATCAGGATCACAAAAAACAATAGAACACCAAGCCCGGATGTCTTCTCGTGATCATCTAGACTTAATGTTAGTAGCATTTTGTGGAATAATAAACCTAAAAAGGTTGACACACTGTGTGTTCAGTACTTGTGCCCTTTAAATGATGGCATGCGCAAATATTGTGTGCGTGCAGTAAGAGTAGAGTTAATGCAAAAACTGTGCCGTCAACAAGTCCAAACTTAGTCACTCATGCCGTTTTTACCCGTTGCCTAGTCGTGTTTACATTCCAGATGCTAGCCTGGCTGATGTGTTGTGCTGATAATCCATCCCCCTCTTCTTTTTTGTCGTGCCTTCACTTCTCTAGCTGTCGTGCAGTCTCTCTCTCTCTCACACATGCACACACACACCGCCAAGGGCGTAATACTCTAAGCAGACAAAAGCAAATGTGCGACAATCACCTGCTTCAAGGATAAATTCTATGAAGCCGATGATCTGACCACAGTGTCGACACCAGAAATCCTACAGCCTAGAAGAGATTGCAACACAAGAAGTTACTTACTTTACCAGGAAAATTGAATAAACTACAAAAATCTGCCAAAACTCGATAAATAACGTACAAGACATGTGATTGTCATTTTCAGTGGTTGGGTGCAGGTATAGGCGGTGGTACAAAAAATTCTGTTGTACACATGGTAGTAGAGATTATGTATACGAGCGTTAGTATATGCCTGAAAGTGAGCTGGGCTAGAAGAAGGGGAGGGTTACAGATTGGATGTCTTCTGGGTGTATTTTTTTTTTGCTAAGGGGGTAAGGATATTAGTTGACAGTTTCTGGGAAACATGTTGCAAGTTGTTTCCCACGCTGAGGTTTGGGAAGGTATCTAGTTGGCGGGTAGGGTGTCACCTGTTCGACGTGACACAAGTACGTAACCCAGCAAACACAAAGAGTACAAACCGGAACCAGGCCGACTCCGGCTAGCCAAGAAAGTAGAAGGCGGGCCGATGTCTTTTGCCGGAGTCCAGCCGATGTCTTTTTGGACCAGCGGCAAGCAGTTTGATGTCATGTCAGAAAGACACCGTACCGATTCCAGCAAGATGTCAAAAAGACGTCAGGCCACCTACGGTTATATGTCTTTCAGGACACCAGCCGATGAAGGCTTGACGTCTTTACAGACACTGAACCGGACTGAACAGGACACCAGACTGGTAGCGGTTGGATGTATTTCAGGACACAGTAGCAGCAACAGCTGAATGACTTTCACAACACCAAAACTAATGTCCTAGACAGCTACCGATAAGATATCAAATAGATGTCTGGCCGTTAGCAAAGAAAATGAAGGGCCGGTGTCATAAAAGCTGCAGGCCGGTGATGGCTGAGTGTCGGAAGAGACACCGGGCCATTGAAGGCTGAGTGTCGGTAAAGACACCAGGCCATTGAAGGCTGAGTGTCGGTAAAGACACCAGGCCGTTGAAGGCTGAGTGTCAGAAAATTACACGGGACCAGTGATGGCTGGGTGTCAAAACTTGGAGGCCAGGAGATTGCCGAACATCAATATAAATGTATTTCGAAAAAGTTTTACATGCATGTTGTAAAGGTTTTCTCTAGTGTTTTATCCGTACCACGCACATGATGTAATTATACAGTATTAAATGTTGATGTTGCATGAATAGAATGTGTTTGGCTCGAACCAGCAATCTCCTCATTCATAATCCATCGTGCTAACCACTACACCATACCACCTTGTTGGAATTTACACATGAAACATATCAACAAGTAACTGTTTCAGGCCTATGGCTGATTTAAGGATGAGTTTGCAGACAGGTAGTGTATATTATGTTTGCTTATTATTGAATAGTATTCTACTTAGCGCATTATTATTGAACTATTGCCATGTGTTAGTAATACACTAGGAAATTAATAATTTATGTAATAATAACTTATTTTTATACATAAGCTGTTAACTATCAACATGCAAATAGCATATAAATGTTCATTCAATATTTCTAAAGTATCATTGAAATTTCCTTAAAAAACCACAGGTCAGTATCATTCCAGTGATATACAACCACTGTCTGAAAAAGACACCGGGCTGGAATCATTTTCAAGGTAGAACGAAAAAAGTACACTGCACAGTTAACAGCCCGGTATCTTCTAGTTAATGTATTTTAAGTGTCTTTTAAAAAACAGCAGGCAACTATCTTTTTAGCGACTGATAACAGCTGTCCAGAAAAGAATACCGAAATGTTAATGGCCCGGTATCTTCTTGCCAGTATCTTTTAAGTGTCTTTAAAAAGATAGCAGGCAATTATCTTTTCAGCGACAGATAAGTGCTATTCAGAAAAGGATACCAGTATGTTACTGACTCAGTATATTTTTGCCAGTATTGTTTTAACGGTCCTTAAAATACAGCAGGCTGGTACATTTTTCGCATACATCTGCTGTCTGGAAAAGGACATAGCACATTTTAACTGTTTGGTATCTTCTTGTCAATATCTTTTTAGTGTCCTTAAAAACACAGCATACTGTTATATTAATTTTCGTTACAGACAAATGCAATCTGAAAAAGGACACTGCACAGTTAACAACCAGGCATCCTCTTGCCAATATATTTTAGACAACCTTAAAAAGATAACATGCTATTATCTTTTTCGTGACATTTTCTCACTGTCTGAAAAAGGTCACTGAGCCATTAATGGCCCAGCATTTTCTTGCTCATGTCAAGACAGCGGGCCTGTGTCTCTTTTGTGACAGATGGCTACTATTTGTAAAAAGTTACTGCGCTGTTAACAGCCGGGAGTATTTTGTCGATTTCCTAAGTGTCTTGAAAGGATAGCGAGCAGATGTTTTTTTTTGTAACTGCTAATTTTTATCTAAAAAATACATCTTACTGTTAACTGCCTACTGTCTTTTATCATGTTGTAGACACTTGAGTGAAGTTTGAACAATAGGCGGACATCTTGCTGCCAGTTAACCAGCACTTTGTGTTTGCTGGGGAGTGTCATAAAACTGATATCTAGTGATTGTCTACTTAATGACAGTAAGTCTGTGTCTGGGAAAAGACATCATACCGGTAACGGGCCGGTATCTTTTTGGCACTAGATTGGTAAGTGTCATAAAAAGGACATCCACTGGTTGTCTTTTAAATGACAGCTTACCTGTGTCTGGAAAATGACATCTTGTCAGTATCGTGTCTGTATCTTTTTTTGCGATAGTTAGGTGAGTTTCATAAAAAAGGCATCCAGTTATTATTGTCTTTTTAATGACAGTAAATCTGTGTCTGGGAAAAAGACATCATGCCGGTAACTGGCCGGTATCTTTTTGGCGATAGTATGTGAGTGTCATAAAAAGGACAATGAATCAGTGTCTTTTTCACGACAGATTACCTGTGTCTTGAAAGAGACATAATGCCGGTAATGGGCCAGTAACGTTTTGGCGATTGTTTTTCGAGTGTCATGAACGTGACATATAGTGGTTGTCTTTTTAATGACATCTACCTGTGTCTGAATAAAAACATAATGTGGTATTGTGCCTGTATCTTTTTGGCAATAGTTAGGTGAATGCCATATAAAATACATCCAGTTCTTGCCTTTTTCATGACAGTAAATATGTGTCTGGGAAAAGACATCATGCCGGTAACAGGCCAGTATGTTTTTGGCAATAGTTTTGTGAGTGTCATTAAAAGGACATTCACTGGTTGTCTTTGTAATGATAGCTTACCTGTGTCTGGAAAAAGACATCTTGTTTGTATCGGGCCGGTATTTTTTTGCGATTGTGGTTTAAGTGTCATTCAAAAGACGGTGGGCCGCTGTCTGTTAAACGACATCTAACCGGTGTCTGGGAGAAGAAATCCTGCTTATAACTGGCCCATGTCTTTTGATTCAAAATTGGTTGAGTGGCATATGAAGGACATCAGGCGGGTGTCTTTTTAGTAACTGCTGACTTGTGTCCGGATAAAGACAAGAAGCCGGTGTTGGCCCACTGTCTTTTTGTGTTCTGCAGACACTGGAAGACAGTTCAAACAGTAGGCAGACGTCTTGCCGACAGTTTGTGTTTTCTGGGAACTCTAGTTGTCACCTTCTTATCTACGAAGAGAAAGTTTTTGCTTTATTATAAATAAATGAGGAGTAGACAAAATGTAACGTAGTAGTGCTCGCAGGCTGGACGTTACATTTTTCAACAACTTAGTTTTTTTTTTTTTTGTGATTTTTTGACAGTTCCTGAGAGTATATTCATAAAATCACTACCTTAGTAAAATCCAGGGTTCATAAAATAGGGGTTCTAGATTAATTGTATTTGAATATGAACATTGTAGGAAATATTTTGATGCAATTGTTGTAAGTTATGCCAAGCTTTTGAAAGAAAGTTGGTTTAGGTTGAAATTTTAGAGTAGGTGGTTTACAGTTATGTGATAATTTATTTAAGCCCTGCTAGAATAACTATTTTCAATCAGTTTGTATCATTCTCCTTGATGTTGATAAGATAGCTAGGCTGTTGTAACAATTAAATGTATTTTATTATAAATAATGCTGAAAGACTATGAAATCTAAGAACCATGTGTAAAACATTCCAAGCACAATAAAATCTTGCTGCAACTAAAAAATAAATAAAAAATTATTAACTGTGTGCAGCCAATTGTAGATTCCATTCGTTTTTAAGTTATGATTGCAATGCTTTTACTGAACAACGTATTCTACATGATCTCTCAGTGGAATTTTGAACTATAACACAAAATAGTGTGCATACAAATTGATGCTAGTGTGTACCAAGTTCAGTTATACAGTCAGAAGAAGCCTAAATTTTTTCTTTACAGAGCATTTACAAATATATAGCTTTGTCAAAGTAATACAACTACAAGTAAGAATTTGCTATTTACAAGGACAGTAATATATGATTGGGTATGTTTTAAAAGATTAAGCTTATGTTTCTTTTTTAAATTTTGGATGGCCTAAGTTAAAACATAATACATCTCTCACAGGAATAAACTTGAACAATACCAGAGCCATTTTTGAACTAGTTGTCATGTTAATGCACAACGAAGGAAAATTTAACCCTTGGATTTATCAGATCATTATTATTAATCTATAAATATTCTAGGAATAGTTATGATAATTTTATATTAAAAAGATTGAAACATTCTTTTTCAAGTGATGGCCGTAACTCATTTTCCAATATTTCAGAGTTATGGCTGAATTACTTTGACAGTGCGATATATGATACAATGAAATCAATTTCATGTGATAGTAATTTGAGATTGTTATGATTCAGAAAATAATTTTAACTATATGCAATAAGAGCCAGCAGGTTTTTTTTTTTTCAAAGGTAAATTTAATTGTGTTCATTTTATTGTGACTCACTTATTTGTTTCATTAGTGTATGTCCAACTTGTTTGAAGCTGTTAATAGTTTTAGTTGGACATGTATTGTACAGTTTATTAACACGTATTTTGTGCTATTTCAGATGATTTCATTACTGCCAACACGTGTAATTAAGCTGCTAGAATTTATTGGATTTTCTGGGAGCCGAGTAAGTCTTGCTCTATGTATGTCGACTAGTTAAAACATATTTGCATTAGTAAAGTAGTAATTATTTTTCAGATCAACATGATAGTTGTAATTTTTTCTTACCATGAAAATAGTGTTTGAATTTTTTACAAATAACTGTTCATTATGTACATTAGCTTCTTTAACAGTATTCAGTCTTAACCACATGTGAAGACACAAACAATTATCAGCATTATAAATACAAACTAACTGGTGTTTACCACATATACAAATATTTTGAAAGTTTACAAATATTATTTGATCTTAGGAAAATAATTATGAAAATAATTACTTTTTTTCTTATTTACACGACACCATACAACAGACTTTAAATAAATGTTATTTACAGCTAACCCTTTGATAGTAAAACATTTCTTCTGATTAAATTAATATGGATTTTTAAATTTCTTTTTCTGTACATACACACATTTGAATTTCAATATATGTGTGTCTCCACCAACTACCTCTCTGAACTCATTTCATGACTGGTTGGAATGATGATGTTTTTAGTAAATTGAAAGCTACAGAGTCTCTCTCGTTCAACATTAATTTTTACACGTATCATGGATTATAATAAAACCGATGTCTCAAGATTTCCGAGTTACACTTAGCACAAAAATTATTTTTTTCTCACAGAAGTGAATTTGATCAGTGTTTATTTCAACAAGTTTCTGGAATGTACGGCACCTAAACTTCTTAACTGCATCGATAATTTTAATGCTGTTCGAGCACATACTACGTAACACAAGTTTTTGTCCATTTCCGATTACAAACACTAGGCAATCTTCATTTAAGATGTAACCTGAGACGTTGAGTATTTGGGTGAATTGAAACCCACCTGAGTCCATGTTTCTGGTACGTTTTCAGTCGGTACAATTGTTGCATGAGATGGTTCAGTTGATCCCAGGGGCTCGAAGGTGAAAAGTTTTGTCGTCAGGTCATCGTCGCTGTCCGATATTGACACCTGCTTGATGGTGAATGTGTCTTGCAAACGAAAGCCTTGGATGTTACAGCACATGCTACTGCATGCAATTTACTTGGGAAAAACAACACTACTCGGTCTCGCAAGTAGGCTTCTTTGGAGTACTGCTGTCACTAGACGTGATGTGGACTGTAGTGGATGAAGTGCTGGTGGTTGATGAGCGTCGTAACGCCTTGCACCAACTCCTGCGATGTGGCGTGTCCGGAAGTGAAGTTCGGCCCTGGAAACACTCCTTCCATGGAAAACAGTCGAGAATGTCCTTGTCTTCTTTTAGATGATCTGGCAGGAACTTGTACACTGACGGTACTTTGTGCGGTGCGTAGATGACAAGAAATTCTTTTGGCAAGTATGGTAGATCATTCTCTCTGTCTAGCAATGTTAAATATTTATACCTTCCGTATGCCACTATAGCAGATAATATTTTTTGTTCGGCTGAACAGCAAGCACACAGTCCATCCATAGAGATAAGTTGATACTGGCGAAGAACACACTATGTTGCTGGTTTTTTTACGTTATTTAGCACAGAATGTTATGATTATAAAATAATTGACGTTATTTTTAAAGCGTCTGATGGGAGTTATAAGAAATTTGTTATAATACACATTCGAAAAGGTACTGTACAATTGTACCATATTAAGAATGTATAGCAATTTGCGTTTTAAGAAATGAAGCTGGCGAATGGATGCCCATAAGACATTTTTGATACACAACACAAAGTTCGTTTGCACACACACTTGTACTAATTTCAGTCCAAGGATCAGTCTCTGCTAATGATGTAAATGTATGCCAAATGCCCGTACATTTCTCGTGGCATAGTAATGGGGTTTGGAGCTTCCCTCCAGTAATTTCATGTTCGAACTCATGTTTTTTTATGGTTGTATTTTGTTTTGATGATTAGTTCAGAAGCTTCTTACTTCATATCATGCAATGACATGGGAAATTTCATTCTAGGCCTACAAAGACCTACAGCACACTCATCTGTGTCACAGTCTCGTACTGTTAGCGAAACTACTGCTTCATCGCAGTATCTTCTCTCCATATGGAAATGTATACCATTTTCACATTTTTCAACAACATGTTTTACGAATGCTTCTGGGGTGTACGTAACTCCGTGTAACACTACATCAACAAAGTTGTATTATTTCAAAGGGTTAAATGTGTCTGTATGACTGGAGGTAAGTGTATGTACTTGCTGTGGCAGCGGTCATGAAGAAAATTATACATCACACGAAAAATGTGAGCACTGTGAAGACCATTCAGGAAATCCATGTCTTTGCACAACATGTGTATGTCTGTTACTTTTCTGTCTCCATTCGCCCACTGTTTTGCTTCATGTTCGACGAAGTGTGTATGTGAATGAGTTATGACCACTAATTTCAGTCACTTTTTCACAATTTTGCTGTAGCAACAAGTCGTTAAGTGTGCACGGAAGTACTGAGTCTGGACGAATATTAAAAACGTAACATTCATTGTTGTCACATTGTAGTTCGTCTTGTACATAGTATCCTTCGTATGATACGTAACACAATACCAAGTGAATATCGCCATCACAGAACTGAATTTGTAAAACTCCTTTAACATCTTTAAAACATACTTTTCTGTTGTCCACCATTACATCCGTGTACTGGAATGTGTCTTCTGATCTGTATGGTATGTATGTAGCAACTTTAGACTCAACCATTTCGATGTCTTCATTACTGTATTCAGAGAGTTCCGAAATTTGAAGGGCTCGGTGGTGACATGTAGTTGCTTGTAGAGTTCACTGATGGAAGATGGTACATATTTCTTTTGGTCTATAGGTTCTGATGAGTCCAATAAATTTTCACTTTTCCCTGGTTTTTGACTTTCTAGATACTCGTGTTCTGTGATGGTGACCTTCACATCAGTTGTGGACCACCGGAACTCTGTGTGTCGTTGCCAATGAAGAACGGATCAACTCTTCTCTTCCTGCTCTAATGCAGAACAATAACAAATTCTTTCAGACACAGTTGGAATAAAATGCCAGCGCGGTAGAACTGTACGAGATCTATATGCACTTTGACATGTCACACTGGTTTGCAGATGCACGAGTGCAAATGAACGGTTATACTTTTAACTACAAATAAACAAACCACGATATGAACTGAACTCAAAGAGGTAGACGGCGGGGGACTGCTCGTTCCCTTCTGTTACGAGGGTTTATAAAGGTGTAGAAATATGGAAAGGAGGGGAGAGAAGTGACCATTGGAATGTGAGAGAAGGGGGTCTACCGACCAATCATATGAAAGGTTAAAAGGGGGGAAAACATATAAGGTTTAATGAGAGGGGAAGGGAGACTAATAAATTGTAAGTACACAGAACTTTATTTAGGTGATGGTTGGGTATATGTTAAGATATTAAATAGAAGCATGGAGGGGGGAAATAGTATGTAATTTGCCAGCTTATTTGGGCTATGGAGAAGGGCAGTGTGTAAAGGAAATTGTATTCTAACGAGAAGGGGAAGGCAGCTTGTGATTGGTTACAGTAAGAAAAATAATGTAATGTGGGGAAAGAGAGCTAGCTTCTTATTGGCTAGTGGAAATGGTGGTGGGGGAAATAGCACATAAAGTAGAAGGGGATAAAATAATATCTTGGAAGGGGCTGGTAAGGGTGGGATGGAGGTGGTGTAGTAGTTTGAGCGGGTCATAACACAAGCGTCTGTGAGAGGCGAAAGTAGGGGAAATTCATTACGTGACTAACAGCCAAATAAAATGTAGGAATGGGTTGTGGAAGGGGGAGGGGAGATAAATTAATATATACATGTAAAAAGTGGTGGGGGGAGTCGGTGTGTCGATGGAGCTCGTCCGGGTAAGTCGTGGCAGTAATTATTTAATTAAATATTTTTTATATAAAATTTTTTCAACTTTTTTATTAAAAAAGTTTTTTATTAAAATGTTATTTATTAAATATGGAATACGAAATCAAAAAATTTTTGGAAGCTTCGGAAAATACCACAAGATGGCAGCCGGAAACAATATGGTGGTAATGTTGGTAATGTTTTTTTTTTTTTTTTCCGGAATTTTTCAAAATTTTTCAGAATTTTTTTTAAATGTTTTGAAAATTTTTTGACATTTTCGAAATGTTGGAAAATGTTGGTAATTTTACACTCAAGGTCACAGTTAAAGGTCAAGGTCATCCAACATGGCAGGTGGTGCCTCACTGTGCCTCACACCGACTTCATGCACTAAAGGGAACTATTATGTACTACTCTTTGTTTATGAGGCACTGAAGTTTAGTAAGGAAATAGTTCTGTTAGTTGCTTCATTAGCTACTGTTTGACCGTATGAAGAAACAATGTACGTGAGAAAACCTGCGATTCAATATGTTTAGGAAATTCCTGGCTAAAATAACCGGAAAACCTTAATAACTTAAACTTTTAATTCCTTTGAATAAATAAAAACATCCAAGCTAAAAATGAATTATTTTTTATGTAAGATATTCTTTTTTTGGTTAATACACATTTTACAAATATTACTTTTTACTATCAAATTCATAGAAACATGGAGATCCATATTCCTGGATTCGATAGCACTGTGAAATGTTAAATACTTCCAAATAATTTTTTTTTTTCAAAAACATAGATTTCATATTGCTAAGCAACCTGTTGTGGAGCTATCAAACTATCCAAACTACAAAACAAGTACTTATTGCTTAGTACAAAGGTTAAGAAGTGAACTTACTTGCATGCTTCACTCCTACTAGAAATGGCAATTCTTCTCAGACATAGCATAGAAAAAAAATACATTTTCTTGATAGAGACAACGTTAGGGCCGCCAACTGCTGCATGGCCTTGTTTAGTTTTTGAGTGGTGTACATGACAAAGCTGTAATTGTAAGAGGATACAAATCTTCCAAGAAACTGATTCCTTGCAGCAGTCTAGTTCTCCAAATGGTGGTATTCATGTGTAGGCCTACTGTGGTTGTCACACCAGGGCAAGCCAACTTTGGTACGTAGAATAACATACATCGGCACTCTACTTTTCATGAGTTCTCGCTTGTGTGTTCTGGGAACAATTTTTGCAATGTTAGTATTTTAAACTGATCAGTTATCACGAACTTATACATTTGCGAGTGAATGTTGCCAATTTGCAGTAAACGCTGCAGTAAAAGAAAAAATAAGCCAGTATTAGCTACTGTTAAATGTATAACCTGCATACAATCCCAGAAGCTAACGTGGTCATATTGACAAAAATCCCACATAAACAAAAAGTAGTACAAAAAATAGTGGTATCCAAAAAGACAACATAAAAATAAAATGTGTAACAATTGAATAACAAGATTAGGTGTGAGAAAAATTGCCACTAAAATGACGAGAACAACAAAGACTTAAACATGCCTTTTTCGTAGCTCAGCCAATTTTTTTCGGATTTCTAGTTGACTATATTGAATGTTACATGAAATGTGCAAGATTGAGTGATGTTTAATATGGTTTGGCAGCAAAAATGCCCTATAGCAAACTTACCAGTCATTTTGATAAAGAAATTAGTTGAAAGACTATAATATCCTGGTTGGCAACAAAGTAGCATCAGGGCTGCCAACAGAGCTTGATGGCCCCACTGTAGTCAGCTGTGAGGGATATTTATATTGTATTCTAGATTAGCTGTAAAGTGATAGTCACTTACAAATATGGGTACTTACTATTTACATACAACAACACCCTGCCCACCTTGAAACTATTCATCTCCACATTCAAAAGGAAGCGGGAAAGCTTCATTGTTTTGCAATGGAAGGATTCCACTAACAATGCACACTGTAGCCACCCTGGCCACCCCAACACTTTCTGGGTGAATCTAGGTAATGTGCTCCAGTTGCCACTGAAAAGGTGGAAGTTTTTCTTCTTTCACTAGGATCATTTGGTCTGCATTTAAATTTGCCAATTGGTTATCATTTTTCTGCTCCTGTTGCAGTGAATGCAGGTAATATTCGTGCTACCAATGCCAGGAGTCTTGATGTAAGCGAGTAATCAGTTCCTACTGTTATAAATAATTCAACTTAGTATCACCTAAATCTGGTTCAGCAAAGAAATTAGTGGCGTAGGCATCAGAAAATGGCCTGGATTTAGTGCCCTCGGATCATTATAGACTTGCCAATTTGTAGTATTTATCCGTTAAATTTGCAAAAATGGTATGGGGTTTACGATTTTACTGGAACTTATAAAATTCTACAGATTTTCAAATCTTCAACAATTAAGTGTGCACTTTTTTTTAGAGTAATGAATGTCGAAAAACAGTTTGGCTCAGTTTTGTCGACAGAAACTGCATTTCTAATCATGTATTTTTACAGGAAATTCAACAGTTTGTCACAGTGAGTAAGTCGTATGAACCAATGAGAAAATTATAGTTGAAAGCCAATCAGTGGCTTTCTTCAATGGACAGTTTCCAAATGGCAGAGTGCACATGGGATGAGTCTTGATTCGGCCGACGGAAGTCTATAGTTTCTTCCACGTGGAGATTGATGCTGAAATACTATTCTGTAGCATCTTTATTATGAATTATACATATGGATACTGTTATCACGTGTCACAGTCTAAAGTTGAAAAGCATGGGATGTGTTTGAGAGAATACCTAACCTATTCATTCAAACAACAAAATACACATTTGAAACAAAATTAATTTGTTAAGCGTATGTGGAAGAATTTTTGCTGTGAGTGAAATTAGTGTTTATTTTTTCTTGTGAAATTTGAATGTTGTGAAAATATTCAGCATTAAATAAAATAATAGCACATGGTGCTACCAACTGTAACATAAGTTATTTTTAAAATAAAGTTGAACAAATTTTGTAGTGAAACAGATTTTCCTTTAGCAGCATTATCAGTGCGAAATATTTTTCTAGGATTTTTTTAGCCCGGCTTATTTCATAACATACAGTGAACCCTCGATAACTCGGACTAAAAGGGTGAAGAAGCTGGCCGATTTATGATTTGTCCGTGTTATCGGGGGGCATCCGGGGAGGTGGGGTAATGAGTCATTAATCACAGAAACGCTAAGAAATTAGTACGCTATCATTTCTACAAGCAAAAGAGGCTGCAATAAATACTGTTTTGTACGTAACTATTTTTATCAAGTTACGGGAGGTCCGCCAGGCAGTGGGAAAATTAACGTAATGTGGAGGACTATAAAAGAATGTCAAACAATGTTGGCAGTCAGATCTTTATTTTTCATGCTACTTCTGGCTTATCATTTTTTATCTCTTGCTAGAAGCTGGCACCAAGGCACCCTTCTATCACATTAAAGTTTTCGTCTGGCTGGCGACAGCCAATGTGCATGCACGTGTGAGAGAGATAAGAAATGATCGTTGGAGATAAGCTAGGGAGGTTGCGAGCAGAAATAGTCAAGGTCAACCGGTACAGTCTCATCACAACAGCAATACAAACACCACATGTGACCACACGCATCTCACACGAGATGTTTACATTGAATAATCCCTTACGTCTGTATGTCACAACGTAGGGGCAGCAGCCAGCTGCTAGCCTAATAGTTACTGTACTTCCTACAAAGTTCCAAAGGTACAAAAATAATTTTCCTCGTATACACGAATAAAAACGGTACTGTAATTAACAATCCTTCTAGGTCACTGTACAAACCTATGTGAACACATTTTAACACTACAAATTTTAAAATTTAATCTTATGTATGTAAATTGCATCATAGAACACGTAATTTACAGCCTTATTTGTACACAAATTGTCATATTATAAAGCAATAAAATTTTAATCATGTTCTACAGAGTTAAATGGTAGTAAAAACAACCAAAAGCAAGGCACAAAAAGGTCAAAAACAGTGCATTTAAGACCATGAATTACAATGTATTGGACAACTGTATAAATTACTGTTTTGCTTAGTTAAATGTGCTTTGTTTTCAGCTGTGTCTTGCAGCTCTACACCTCTCACAACCACTCGTGATCTCTACTGAATGTACCATCTGTATACCGTTTGCTCCAGATTTGTAACATTCAATCATTTCAAATGATTCTACGAGAAATAGTTTTACCCAGGGTCACTTCATTATAAAATTAATGAGGCCTGGGGCAAAGTAAATCTGAGCCTCTCCCCTCTTTTTTTTTTTTTAGTTGTAGTGATGATACTGTGCACTTGTAGACATTCACACGCAAAGGACATCAATGACGTCTTTATTAGCACTTACACTTTTAAATACATTTCACAGCAACCCTCAAGGTTTATTAGGAACTTTATAAAAGCCCGTTCATCTTAAATAATAACTCTTTATCTTTTATTTTTTATTCAAATGCGAGAATGTGATGCTCGGGGCAAATTTCCCTTTTTGCCCCCTCCTCTTTTTTTATCCCATCAAATTGACTAAGTCACAACTTTTTCTACATCACGCCGGCCTCCATAGCGTAGTTAGGCGTCGCATTGTTGTTCTGTGTGAGAGGCCTTGGGTTTGAATCCCGGCTCGGGCATGGATGTTGTGTTGTTCTTTCACCACCCGCATCGGCTCTTGAACAAATCGTTGTTAAAGGGGAATAAAACTCTCCCACCAATTTTTCCTAAATCACAATACGAAACAAAGATTTTTAAATTTTCTTTTTTGTTGTCCAGAACAATTTGTTTTGCAACCCTGAATTCATTGCACATACCAGAACAAAATAATTTTCCGTTTATGTGTCATTGTAACCCGTAGTTACCATCATTTCACAAGCACCACACTGAAATGTTTGTTTACTACACATGTGCGTGCCTGGATTGCATGGCGAAGAGGGAGGAAAGATAAAAAAGTGAGAGGTCGGCCTGTTGCATTGCATCTTCACTCGCGTGTCACGCGCCTCTCTAGCAACATTATACCACACTGAACTTGCCAGATATTTATTGTGGGATTATTAAAGGCTAAGTAGCGATGGACGACTACGTTATAAAGTTTAGTACTGTTCTAAAATATAATGTGATGAATTTAAATCCAGCAGAAATGATTTTTGTACGTCTTTTAACCAAGAAATGATAAATTAATAATAATTTTTTTTTAATTCTGTCCGATTTATCCTAAATCCGGGACATCGAGGTCCGAGCTATTGAGGGTTCACTGTACTTAGTTGCAGGTTGTGTGTGTCAATTTAGTTAAGAGATTTTCTGAGCTAGGAACGAAATGTAGGGCTATGATTGTATTATAAGCATAACAGAAACAGTTACAATACTAATTTAAGTGGAAATGCAGTAGCAAAGTTCATTACGTGTAACCACAACTTTTTATGGTACTTTAACACAAAACCATTATAACTGTTCATCATAGGCTAATATTTTTCGTTAAAGTAAGTGTAATACATTTTTTTTCTGTTTAATACTAACCACAGCTATAAGATACCTGATTACCAGAGCATGGGGTAAAAGATGAATAATATATCAGGGTGGCGACAGGGCGGGAAAACCAGAAACAGTCAGGGAATAGTCCGGGAAACTTCCCTGCCCCAATCACCTTTCCTGGAAATAGACAAATAATAGTTAAAATCAGTTAAAATTAGCTCTACATGACTGGAGCAGTGCAGACTGGCAAGCATGAAGTCGCATCTGTTGCCTTATACTGGACATCACGTGCCATCTTCTCGGGGAAGAAAATCACAAATTGCCACCAAATTGGGCCCGCTGTATCACTTATGCCACTTTTATCCATTATCCATTCACAGTTGTTTACTTTCTAACGCTTCCTGCTGATGCAGAAGGCTGATAGCCTGTCGACTTTTTTTTTACATGTGCACATCACTCCATTAGTCCCACACTTCCTCCTGATGCAGGAGGCTGATAGCGTGTCAGTTTTTTTTACGTGCACTTTAGTCTGTTAGTCTGGATGTGTGAAAAACTGGCTACCAGCTTTAAAATGATACCGCAAACTTTTGTAACGTGCAAAAGCAAACTTGCGTACTGCCGTGCTGTTTTCTTTCTTTCATGTTTTCATCAACTTTAATTTGTAACACACAGTCACCTATTAGAAAGAAGGGATTTTAGAAAGTGTGGTCGGAATTCTGTTTTTAGAGCAACAGCGTTGCTTGTGAATAAGAGGTGTGAGGTGTCAAGGCGGAACAACTTAACATGATAGGAGATGGAAGAGGAACCCCTAGTGTCAGTGCGGGTGGAGGTGGGTTTAGCTAGGAGGTTGTAAGTTACAGAAACAAATTGAAGAACTGATTTACACAGGCACAGCCACAAGCACACTTCATAGGATCTCTCTGTAAATAACTCTACAATTCTCCTAAATTTAAGTTTTTCAAGGAATTTTTTGTGTAATCTTGTAGTATAGTACTGTGTTTTTTGATTGTGGGTAGTATGTAATCCATGAAATATGTTGTTTATGGAATAAGAATTTTCCCCACATATAATTTAGTTGTGTGCTACATAAAATTGTACATTTAATTTACCCAATGTAATAAGCTATAAATATGGTATTACTCTAGATTTTTGACGTCAATTTAAATGAATTACTCGAGTTGCAACTTGTAACAGGCCTCTTTGCCATTTGTATCTATTAAATGTAATGTTCATTGTAAATAATGCAAAATGTGATAAAATTGTCGTAGAGAATCCGTTGACATTTCATTGTAATCAGAATTGTGTGTTTAATCTTGTTCAATCGTAATAATTTGTTTAATTTCATTTATTTTAAATTTAGTTTTGTATATTGGCCAGAGGCGAAGGGCTGGAGATGAGTATTTTGAATTGTGTCACGGCTATTTAACCCTTCACGCCGAGGAAAAGAGAAAGCAGGAAATGTAGGACGAAAGCTAGCCCACAGCCTTGAATTTGTGTGGGAACCAAGGCTAAAGGGGCAAGAAGTAGATCAGCTCAGGGGTGTGGCTTCGCTCACCCCCTGCAGTAAAATTAAATATTAACTTTATTATTAGTTAGCGTAGAGAGTTGAAATTTTGTACATAAGTTGGTGTGTACGTTAATGTCAAGCTGTGTGAAATTTGAAAATATATATTAAACCGGTGCGGAGGATAATACAGTGTTTAGTTATGTCAGTCGTCCACAGAGCTTGTGATTGGCTGGGAGTAAATGGGGAGAGTTTTAGGGAAAGTGTCGCGAGTGCGTCGGTTAGGTTTGTTTAGGGGACTCGTGCCGCGGACACCATGAGAGGTGGTTGTGTCCCGAGCCGCGGGAATTCGCGGGGGTCCGCGTATGTGATTAGACTTCGGCGTAAACACCACGAGAGGTGGTTGTATACCTTGCCGCGTATATTCGCGTGTTATATTTGTGAGACTCGCTGTTCGGACACCATGAGAGGTGGTTGTGTCCCGAGCCGCGGGAATTCGCGGGGGTCCGCGTATGTGATTAGACTTCGGCGTAAACACCACGAGAGGTGGTTGTATACCTTGCCGCGTATATTCGCGTGTTATATTTGTGAGACTCGCTGTTCGGACACCACGAGAGGTGGTTGCGTCCGGAGCCGCGGGAGTTCGCAGGGATCCACGTATTGGTTTGCGAGACTCTTGTCGCAGGCACCACTAGAGGTGGTTGTGCCCTAGCACAGGTATTCGCGTCGTCCGGGAATTAGTTGTGGAGACACTAGTTGCAGCCGTCGAGAGAGGCGTGGGACTGACTAGCTAAACACGGGTTTCCGAAGCATCCAGAAAATAAAGAAATTCCGTTATTATTATTTCGCTATTAGTAACACCTGCTGAAACAGTGATTAGAATTAACGTGTATATATTCTCTATTCAAATAACCG
>PNEQ01037383.1:9207-20023 GCA_003012365.1 Medauroidea extradentata
TTATTATTCAGTAGCATGGCGGTGCTTTCATACGACGATGTGAATAATCGTTGAAGAGAAAAAGGGGGAAACAATAGGGACATATAGGCACGTGCGTGAGGCAGGGACGGTGCACCATGGGACTCTTCCTGAGTGAGCAGAGCGTCGCACTGATCACTGTTCATATGAATATTACCCCAGGCTCTCGTTTATCAACTCTGTAACCCTGCCCACGACACATCCTGACTTCAATAGTTATGGCCAATACTTAGCTGCAAGGAACAAACAATACAATATAAAAGGATCAACAAATTCAGGTGACATGCTCCCTCCTATTACTTTAAAGCTAAATATTAGACGAAAATTAAGGGTGGGTAGTGGAGCACCTCACAACACTCATTTTAAATAAATAAAATAAATGTAAATTAATATATAAATCTGCTGTTATTTATGTGCCCTCTATTACATGAACTATCATTTATTTGTTTTCTCCAGGATGTGGTTTGTTTTCCATGATCTTTGCTTTAAGTATGATGCCTGCTGCAGTTCTTAAGGTGCCCGCCTGCTGGTCTTGTGTTTGTGTGAGTAAAGTATGGTGCCAAGGGCAGTGTTGACCTTATCATCTGGTGAGGTATCACTAGGGCTAGGAATTTTTCGGTGTCTTAAAGTGTCAAAAAGCTGTGGTTTCAAATTTAAAAGTTGGTACTTTCAGAGCTAAAAATCGGTGTTTATGAAAAAAATAAAAATAAATTTAATATAAAATAAAAAATTAATAACCAACCTCAAAATAAATCTCGGTGAGGAATTCGAAATTCTCGTGTTTCAAGCTTTGACGTTGGTCAGTGAGAATGCTCTTGTAGTTTGAAAAAAATCTTTCGCTGTCTACATTTGCACACGGTAACCAAATTGACTGCAATGAAGCACGAGCAAAGTCAGAATGATTGACAAACAGTCATGATAATAGAAACAATGTCAACAGTCTCACCTTCACTCAACTTTTTTCAGACCAGAAACTGTAACTCTTTATAGCCCTGAAGTAGTACACATGCACTGACATTAGAAAATAATACAAGTAGTCTGCAAGTTTTTGCTTAGAACAGGTGTAATGTTCGTCAGGACAGTATCTGAAGGATTGAAAACATTAAGTTGCTCATATAAAATTGAGCTGGGTCACTTTTCTTCAAAGAAAGAAATTTGGTGTGAGAATGTGAAGCAGCTTTCATAAATACAGAAGTAATTTTTGCTTTGCTGACAGTTTTTTCACAAGCTTTCAAACGCACTTTGTTTCTTGAGGCAAAATTCCCATAGTAGCAAGCTGGAGAACTTGCTCCACTTTACAGAGTCCACTGGTGAGGATGTGGCTGCAAGGATAAGACGTACCTTCAAACGTCTTGATCAGTTCTGTCGCATCCTTACACAATTCTTGCACAAAGACAGCCTGGATCCTCAAGCTCTCCATTTCTTCTTCCGAGGAAGATGTGAAGAATTCAACACCAGCGTTGTTTATACAGGAAAAGTCACTACTTTCAAGAATGTCAACGACAAGATTGAGGTAGTCTGCAAGGTAGCCAAGGTGACCACCTTGTCAGCACCGGCATGGGAAAAAGCGGGATGTTTTGATCTGGGCATCTCTCGTCAAGAAACTGCCGAAACAAATGTTTCCTTTTGTGCGTGTTCAAGAAAGCTGACTTGACCTTTGCAACAGTCTTCTGAAGTTCTGGCAAATGTTTGCCGAGCTTGTTTATGACCAAGTTCAACTTGTGTGCCCAGCACTGGACGACAATGTGATCAGCCATTATTTCTTTCAAAGTGTTGAAACACTTAACCATGTATTTGGCTGAATCTGAAACCAGCGCTAAAACACTGTCAAAGTCTACATTGTACTTTTTCAACGTATCTAAGACTGCCCTTGAACAGTTTTTTGCGTTTGCAGTTTCCAGATTGTGGACATCGCCAACAACAGTTTCAGTATTGTCTGTGCATTCTATAATTTTAAATAAAACTACAAAAAGGCAGCTGCCTCTGGAGTCAGTCGTTTCGTCGCACAATATTGCTATGTTTTTCCCCTTGAGTTTCTCTCTTAGTGCATTCTCTCTTTCTATTTGTACTGATGGAAGGTACTTTTCTTTTAAGACCTTTACACAAGGAATGTCCTCAGCACCTGCAATAAAATATATTCTGTGTTATCAACAGTTATTATTTTAACTTAGTAATTAAAAGCTGTCTTTAGGAAAATCCTATTTTAATAACAAAAATATTATTAGTTGGTTAACCTTCCCTCTTAAAGATGTAATGGATTGATAAACATTGCAACAGTTTTATATGTATGTTAAATAAATAATTTAATTTGAAAGGTAAAACCTGTGTTAGGCCATTTTTAAATTTTGTTCAGATTTGTGAATAAAAATTTTAATGGCTTGCTAAAATAATTTATTGAAAACAACAAAATTGCAGCAAAATTTGTAGGTCTAAGCAATACTACACATCAATAGTTGTATTTTAATGCAATCAACAGCCTACAGTACTAAACAAAGTTCTAACTTTTAATTAACTCATTCATGAACTCTTTCATGTGGTCATTATCTAGTTTGTACAAAGGTATGTTTGCTTTCAAAAAAGTTTCGGTTACTCTCATCCCCAAGTATTCAGCAGCCTTATTTTTCCTCTCAACACTCCTGAAGCATGTTGCGATTGAAGTTCGATGTTTTGCATCGGGACACCCGGCTTTTTCGGCAGTCGCGTGCTTGTTTGACTTAAGGTGTTTGTCCACTGAATCTTTCCTTTCCCATGCAACTTGGCAGTTGCAAAATTTGCACATTACCGTGCGGCTATCAGTACAGTAAAATCCATTTTTCTGGTACTGGAATGCTCAGTTACTGACACTAAGTTTATTACCCGGCAATTTTTTGAAAAATTAACATTTACGAAGCATTCCAAAATGAAACTAAATGTTTTTATTATTTAATACCTCTTGTTTATTTACGAACGTTTGCGAGTCAAAGACATATCAAAAGTAGAAATAGGCAACGGGACCTTACAGTCTTGTGAAACAGTAAAACAAGCTACTGACGCCATCTCTTTCAGTAGTAGCATAGTCTTCAGTATCAATAGTTAGATCACGTGAGTGGTTAAACTTCGATATGGATGGCTGATTCTATGCGCAGTGCATTCGCTACCAGTCCCATCAATCTTTGGTTGTATTATGAAAATAAAATACGTTGTTTGTTTGTCGTACTAAACACACGTTCTATGTTTCCTAAGTACGCTTAAATACATGTTTAGTTGATTGTGGTGTTGGATCAATGTAATATTAATCTGGGTAATTAATTAATGTCACAAATGAAATATTCGCTGGAAAAATTCGCGATATCATTATATCTGGATACTTTTTTGTGTGGACATAAAAAATTCATGTTCTGCTATATATTTCACGTGAATTTGCGACCGTGAGAAATTCCTAGCCCTAGGTATCACCTCTAACGCAAGACACTGAAACAGTGTGCAGTTGTATCGTAGATCACGCGCCTGACTGACACTTCAGTGGTGACCTCATCTTTTTATTGGCGAAAAGTTTAAAGAAAATAACATTGCATGTTTCTAGAGTAGTTTCACATTAATCCTGTAAGTCGTTTTTCAGATATAACAGATAAAGGTATTTAGCCATTTTGAGGGCTCTGAAATTATTTTTGTTATTGTGTGGAATGGTTGTGTAAACAAATTGTATTTACGAACACACTGCAATGCATTTTAAGTGCGTAGTGGGTGGTGCCGTTAAGGCTTCAAGTTCCTTTGGTTTCGAGAACTAGTAAAATTTTCTTTGCTAGGTAATTTTCTTATTTGCCAGGCTATTGTCTGGAGGTAGTTTCAGATGCGTATATGAATTCCTGCTTTTCCGAAGTGACAGTATTGTTGGATGGACCAGAGAAAGATGTTTTTCTGTTACTGAGAGTTCTTATGTAAATGTGAAATTGATATTTTTCTCATATTCTTAGTTTACCACGCTTCCGCAATTCAAGAGAAGAACGTGGCATTGAAGTGCTGGAAATTTTTCCCAGTTTAATTGCCGCTTCTTCACCATAATTTACAGTAGTTTCAATAACGAGTTGGTTAAATTCAGTTGGCTCTTTTGTGCTCGTAGTTTCAGCAAACATGTTTAAACTGCACAAAAGATGAATATATACTCGCATATTCTGTACAGTCGAAGAGTCAAAGCATGTTGCATTCAGTGCAGTTTATCTTGCACGAGCAACTATCTTTCACAATCTGTCTGTCAAAAAGTTTGTCTTGAGTGAACTGCATTAGAAGAAGACATATAGATTTGTCAAGACATTTTACCTTCTTGCCATGCAAATGTACATACTTAAGTGTTTTCTCAATTTCATCTTTCCAAGATAAAAAAAAAATAAGTAGAACATTTGAAATCAGTAGTTTATACTTAACAACATCATCATCTACTGCCTGAAATTGGTCAATTATATCTGACTTTGACAGTGAAGAAAAATCATAGAGACTACAACTTGCTATATGCTTTTCAGTGCAGAAAACTTGAAGAAAATTTTTTCCAATGAACTGCACTGATGTGTGACATCGCCTAGCATTCTTCTCTCCTGTGCTAAGTGTTCTTTGCAAGGATGGCTACTTTTAAAAATCCTTAGTAAAGTACGTTCTGTTGGTAACAACTCGTACAATATGTGCATGCAAGCATTTTAGCAATAAATAATGGTGAAAATCTTTGTCAAATTGAAGGTTATATGTGGCGATTGAAGGCAATACGAGGGCAGACAGGCTGCAGGGAGAGGGTACATGGTGAGAGAGGTACGGCGAGGAGAAGGAACACGTTGGATGTGCCTGTGCCTCTGTGCTTAGGATTGCCTGAATCTAGCTGCTGGTATTCACAGCCTCGAGTCGTGTGGTGTTTGTACATTACCCACTGAGAAAATAAGTTCTGATGAGGTTGCTTTCATCAGTGTAAAACATTGTCTGAGAAAATATTTGTTTTAGCGCAAAGTAACAAGTATACCTTAGCAAAGTTTTCTTTTCAGATTCATTTACATTAAAGCTACCGAATGATGATTTTCCACAAAATTAAGATGTATTTTATTTCTTAATACTCACATACATTTTGAACTTATTTAAGCTCTTATTATGAAATTTATATAAAAGCAGGGAAAGTGTGATTGATTTTGTTATTGAATAGCATGCATACATACTAATTATTTAAGAAAAGGGGGGGGGGGGAAACATTCTTACATCATCCTTATCATTCATTTGCGTATCTGCTATTAAAAAAGAAAATATAAATTTTACAATATAAATACCCCTATTTTAAAAACCTCCTAATTTTTAGAAAAAGGTTCAAAATGAGTAAGAATAAATTTTAAAATGAAAATTTTATAATGTAAGCATTTGATCTTACTAGAAGCATAAATTTTTGTTTCGACATTTACACCCACAAAAGACGTGTTTTTAAAGTTGCTGTGCAGTATAGCCGAGTGTAGTAAGATATCAAAGTAGTGGTAAGGGTAACCTGTACAATGTCACACAGTAAGTGTTTGGTAGCAATGTATAAACAAAAAGCATGGGTTCCAAGTAAGAAATATTTAATATCCCTGTAAGTGTTTGCTTGGCTCTGTTGTTTACATTTGATATTTTAGTAAACATGAAAATCAAATTATAGTATTAAAACCAAGGGATTACTAGGATGCGTAGAGAAATTCAAAGTGTAATGTTAAATACTAGTAGGCTACATTGTTACATATGAAGAGTCCACTAAAAAAATGATGGATGTCACTCTTTCGCCCAAAATGAGTTATAAATAGAAATACAAAGCGCTATGGGTGTAGAATCTACCACCAGAATTTGATAGCATAAACGCTAACTGTCAATGAGTAACAGCAGTTTTAATTTCAACGTACACTGTTTCAGTATAGCGTTTTCGAACTTTCTAATTGCTCTCCTGTAAAATTCATTCCTAGCGACAGCCATCATTTTTGCAGTGGACTCTTCATATGTTATAAATACATATGCGTGGCTAGTTAGTACAAATAGCTATTTTTAATACAGTGAACCCTCGATAACTCGGACCTCGATGTCCCAGACTTCGGATAACTCGGACAGAATTTTTAAAAAAAAATTAATAATTTTTAATTAATTATTTCTTGGTTAAAAGACATAAAAATTGTTTCTGCTGGATTTAAATTCAACACATATTTTAGAACAGTATTAAACTTTATAACGTAGTCGTCCATCGCTACTTAGCATTTAATAATCCCACAGTAAATATCTGACAAGTTACGTGTGATAAAACGTTGCTAGCGAGACGCGCGACGCGCCGACGCGTGAGTAAAGATGAAACGCAGCAGGCCGACCTCTCACTTCTTTATCTTTCCTCCCTCTTTGCCCAGCGAGCCAGGCACGCACGTGTGTCGTAAACAAACATTTCAGTGTGGTGCTTGTGAAATGACGGTAACTACGGGTTACAATTACACATAAACAGAAAATTATTTTGTTCTGGTATGTACAATGAATTCAGGGTTGCAAAACAAATTGTCTCTGGCATTAAAAAGAAAAATTAAAAATCATTGCTTTGCATTGCGATGTAGAAAAATTGGTGAGAAGGTTTTACGCACCTTTAACAACGTTTTCAAAAGCCGATGTGGGTGGTGAAAGAACAACACAACATCCATGCCCAAGCCGGACACGATGAGTCACGCTCGCTGGTTGATGATGCTCTGTTGATAACGTAACGGCGTCTGGAGAGTTGTAACGTTTTAAGCGTGAATCTGATTTGTTTATAAACTACTTCACGGGTAATAATAGAGTACATGTAATGGACAGTAAAACGTAAACGTCTTATGCGGGATAATTTTAAACGATTTTCATTGAATGACGCACATGAATGGATTAACACGATTTTGTAGTCTTAATTTTTCCATGTTTACTTTACACCGACAAAATATTTTTCTTTATTTTTGAAGAAATAGTCACGTTATGAACGAGTAAATATAGAAAAAAAAATGTACATTTGTTATATTCTGCACCAAAAAAATGTAGAAGGTAATTTTTTTGAAAACCCCTTATAATGGCCTAATCCCATTTTTTTGGGCCTAAAATTTGGTCAAAAATATGCGGCGATTACGCGAGTAATTGCGGTAAATCTGTAGAACATGATTAAAATTTTATTGCTTTATAATATGACAATTCGTGTAAGAACAAAGCTGTAAATTATGTGTTCTATGATGCAATTTACATACATAAAATTAAATTTTAAAATTAGTAGTGTTAAAATGAGTTCACATAATGTACAGTGACCCAGAAGGATTGTTAATTACAGTACCGTTTTTATTCATGTATAAGAGGAAAATTATTTTTATACCTTTGTAACTTTGTAGGAGGGTAGAGTAACTGTCAGGCTAGCAGTTGGCTGCTGCCCCTAAGCTGTGACATACGGACGTAAGGTATTTTTCAATGTAAACATATTGTGTGAGATGCGTGTGGTCACGTGCGACGTTTGTATTGCACAAGACTGTACCGGTTGACCTTGACTACTTCCGCTCGCAACCTCCCTAGCTTATCTCCAACGATCATTTCTTATCTCTCTCACACGTGCACGCATATTGGCTGTGGAAAAAAAAAGGATCAGCCAGAAGTAGCAGCATAAAAAAATAAATAAAGATGTGACTGCCCACATGGTTTGACATTCTTTTATAGTCCTCCACGTTATGTTAATTTTCCCACTGCATGGCGGCCATCCCGTAACTTGATACGATAGTTACGTACAAAACAGTATTTATTGCAGCCTCTTTTGCTTGTAGAAATGATAGTGTACTGGTTTCCTCACGTTTCTTGTGATTAATGACTGATTACCCTACCTCCCCGGACGCCCCTCGATAACACGGACAAATCGTAACTCGGACAGCTTCTCCCCCCTTTTAGTCCGAGTTATTGAGGGTTCACTGTACTCCTATTTACATTAGAATGTTTTTACAGGCATAGACTACTGCAGATTATAGTGAAAGTTTATTACATTGGTAAAGAATTTTAAAATAGTAATAATTTGTGTTGTCAGTGACCTGTTTTATTTCATTTACTTGACTTGTTGGAACTTCTTTGTCATTAGTTGCAATTACTTTGGTTGTGCATTCAAACAGTTAATAGATAATAGGAACAATCTTAAGAAAAATATGGATTCTTCTTCGTACTCACCTACTCTTCTTTTTGTGCCTAACTTGCTGAAGCACTGTATTGATTTTTTGCTATTGCATAAGATTAATATTTACATGTAGCAACTTTTGTGCAATAATGCCTGACTATTTAGCAAACCACTGATAATTTTGCCTATTTCCAAATACAATGATATCAAATCAATATATTTTAATTTAACTTCTAAAATTACCCTAGCTATCTCAGTTGATTGATGGTTTAGCAAAAGAAAATTACTCTATATTTTTTTAGAAATAGTTTAGGTTATCAATCAGATCTTAATGGAAAGGTAGACTGTAGCATTTAATAAAAAGTTTGTCAAAATGCTAGTTACTATTGATCCAAGGTTAATTATTTACAATTCATACTATGTACTTATCTGTCAGTCAGTTAAAAAAGTTATGCTAACATCGTATGAGGCTTAAATACAGTTTCTATTTTTAACCTCCGAGGCAAAAGGAGGGGTGTTATAAGTTTGACATGTCTGTCTGTGTATCTGTCTGTGGCATCGTAGCTCTTAAACCTATGGACAGATTTTGATGCGGTTTCTTTTGTTTGAAAGCCGATTTGATCGAGTGTGTTCTTAACAATTATTCAAGTAAATCTGTTCAGCGGTTTAAAGATTGTTGGTTCTTTCTTGTCTTTTTTTTTTTATAGTGAATGTGAGCAATTCTACCGGTCTAGTTGATTTGAAATATAGTATCCTGTGAGTTGGGAGTTTTCAAAATTTTTAATTTAGTCTTAACTTGTCATTCATGACATCATATAATATGAAAATTTGTAGTGTTGCAGAAAACTTATAATCTTAACAACTTGAAGCAGTGTACAATCAATCCAAATGTTGTATTCATGATTTCTTTAATTTTATTCTCTCTTACATTCTGATCCTGGCACCAGTTATCCTGATTTCAGTTTTTCGTGGTTTCCCAAATTGCTCCAGGCTAATACTAGAAATGGTAACAAAGACCATGGTCGACTCCTCTCCCAGTTCTTGTCATTGTACTAAGTTGTGTGTCTAATGACCTCGCTGTGTAAGAGATGTAAAGTCCACATACCTCACCTTACCTAACATTCAAAACAAACTCCTAGAATATTTTTACTTTCATTAATCAAAAATATTCATAAATTAATCATGGGCACAACTCAATTCTAAATTCGTATAAATGCATGTATGTAAAGGAAATATTCCACTTTATAAAATTTTTAGTTTTCAAACATCCAGTACATTTATAAGCTATGGCCTTCATTTGGTTCATTTTGCTCTTTGTTTCAGACAGTCAAGCTTGTACGGAGCAACATACACAAAATACGCAGGAACAACCAAACCATCCCGTTGCGAACTGTTTGAAAAAGAAGAAGGTGCTTTTAGAAGGTATATCAGTAGTAAATATATTCATATTACTATCATGTACTGGACACTCTGTCATTTAGTACTGTATTTCCATTTAGGTTAGTCCCTTAGTTCAATTTGAATTATTTCTGAATTGTGCAAATGGTACTCTTGAACAGCGACATAACAAAAATAAGATTTTAGCCGTAAAATTTTGTGTGAAATTAAATCAACAAAGATTACAGTGCCTCCATTACCAACAAACATGACACCAAGAATGTGAAGGATCATGAAGCAATCCTACAATAGGTATGTAAACAACCTAGGTATAGCACACATATTCTGATAAAAACATATTGATATTTAAATAAAGTGCTGCAATAGGTAGGCACACGAACAACTTAAACATGGCCCACACATGTTAATCTGAGTAGTGAATTGAATATGCAAATACTGTACTATGCTACACTAGGCATGCAAGGAACTTTGATAGGTAGGTACACATGTACTGACCAAATATTAAATAGACACGCAAACAACCTTAGCACACAACATGCTGAATTCAGCATGAATTTTAGTATTTAATCCTACTCCTTCTACAGGCATGTGAATATGGCCTATTCATTATAAGTACGTACATTAAAATGAATACAGTTAAATTCTGTAATGGCAAGCACAGTAGTAGCAAGAACACAGCTATAACAGTGTCCTTTGGAGTAACTATTAATAATAGTCACAATAACATGTATGGTGAAATCAGGTGAAATGCACTTGCAGTGCCGTTCAGGACTGTATGAAGTGCATTTCCCGTTATTCCATCACCCTAGTTTCCCCCCCCCCCCTCCTTCCCTCCACTACCAGTTGTGTTATTTGAGAGTGCTGTCTTCTTAGTAAAATGATAAGCTCATATTTACCATCTCCTTGTTCCCATTGTTGTTAAAAACATTGAGCAACACAAAGTTTTACTGAGTGAGTTGTCTCAGTATGTATTGTCTGTAACAAAAAAAGTATTTTGTGTGGCTGTTATTAAAAAATGTAGAAATATTACAATGAAACCCTTTTAATAGTTTTTCAAGAGTCCGTAACATTTAGGCTTCTTAAGGAGGTTAACACCTTAAAAGGATCAACCTGAAAAATTAAATCAAAGTGTATGTTAATCAACTAAAATTTTATTACTATTTTTCAAATGAAAGAATACAAAACCTACTGATTACAGTGTTTATGTTGAGAAATACAGTGAACCCTCGATAACTCGGACTAAACGGGGGGAGAAGCTGACCGAGTTACGATTTGTCCGTGTAATCC